>PVJD01004927.1:0-125682 GCA_004026545.1 Mormoops blainvillei
TCTTTCTTTCTTTCTTTCTCTACCCAGCTATCTAGCTACCTACCTATCTAAACATCTACCTGTTGTATTTATCTATCTCACATACACATTCACTTATGGAAGGTGGTACAAAAATATTTATCGAAGTTTTAGAATTTTGAGAACACAGGGAAATTCTTGAAAGACTCTTTAGTTAGTAGGTGATTATCTCCCATTCCAGGGTCAACAGAACTTTATGATTAGATAGTTTCTTACCTGTAATTCTGTGCACATCACTGTAGCTTTGAGTTCCAACCAGGTACATAATTTTTTGCAAACTGTCCCTGAAGCAACAATAGCATCGGCTCTTTACTAATACTACTCTTGGTGAAATGGTAATTTCAGGGTAATTTTAGACCAGCTGAGTTACTACTTGTAGAGGACAGGGCCCTATTTGGTAAATAGTCTGGTAGCTCTGAGGTCAGCTTTGGATTGAACCTCCCAAGCTATGATTTACATTTTGGTCAATTCTACAATAATGTAAATGTCAGCAATAATTTGCTGTTGCTTTGAAAGCTAGAAGGATGGCTAATGAAATCTTAGAAAAAAATAAGCTGTGATAATATTTCAGATTATATATTGAGGGATCTGTTCGTTCAAGAAATACATATTGAGAGCTTATCATTGGTGCTGATTGAATTGGCCTAAGTGTCTACATGAAAAATAAATAGAATACAAATATATTAGGCTGAGCCATGTTAACTGACTCTAGTATATTTTTTTATAGAAATTCACGAGAATGGTATATTTTAGTTGACTTATTAAAATTGGGGGTATAGGAATAGCCTTTTATCATTGTCTGAAATATGAACATTGTTTTGAAATTCATAGCCCACCATGATTAACTTAAAAGTTGTGTTCCCACTTAGAGAGTGACCAAAGAGCACCAGTATCAATTGGTGTGGCCAAAATACCACCCAGCACCAAATTTTGGGGATAGTCATACTATGAGTTTTAAATGCCTAGACCCTAAATCACAGATACTTTCTTTTGTAGTTTACATTAGGATTCACTCTTGGTGTTGTACCATTCTGTGTGTTTGGACATTTATATAATAACATGTATCCATCATAGTAGTATCACAGGGAGTATTTTCTTTTTTTTGAAAGATTTTATTTATACCCTGGCTGGTGCGGCTTAGTAGATTGAGTGCTGGCCTGTCAACCAAAAGGTCACTGGTTTGATTCCCAGTCAGGGCACTTGCCAGGGTTGTGGGCCAGGTCCCCAGTTGAGGGCATGCGAGAGGCAACTGTTCAGTGTATCTCTCGCACATCAATGTTTTTCTCCCTCTCTTTCTCCCTCCCCCTCTCTAAAAGTGAAAATCTTTATTTTATTTTAATATTTTATGCATTTATTTTTAGAGAAAGGGAGAGAGAAAGAGAGGGAGTGAAACATTGATTAGTTGCTCTTGCACGTTCCCCAGCTGGGGACTGGGCCTGCAACCCAAGCATGTGCCCTGACCTGGAATTGAACCAGTGACCTTCTGCTTTGCAGGGTGATGCTCAACCAACTGACCCACGCTGGTCAGGGCTCACATGGAATATTTCCATTGACCAATGTCAGTATTTTTCAAAGGCTCTCTAGGAAAGTTCCAGAAATCTACAACGACCTTTCCCCCTCTGTCCTCCAGCCTCATGCCCTGATCTCCTTATTGTTTATGGGATTGTTGCCATAAGCCAGGTTTAGTCACAGTCCTTACCATAACTTTAGATGTGATTTTTCTTTCTTTCTTTTTTTTTTTTTAAGGAATCTTTATTATATTTTCACCCTAGATGGTGTGGCTTAGTGGGCTGAACGCCAGCCTGCCAACTGAAAGGTCGCTAGTTCAATTCCCAGTCAGGGCACATGGGGCCAGGTCCCCATTTGGGGGTGTGTGAGAGGCAACCAGTCGTCGATATTTCTCACCCACGTCGATGTTTCTCTCCCTCTCTTTCTCCCTCCCTTCCCCTCTCTCTTAGAAATGAATAAATAAAATCTAAAAAAAATTTAATAATATTTATTATACTCTTTTTCCCATTACCATTTAATCCCCTTATGCCTCCCTTCCCCCAGCAACCACCTCACTGTTGTCTATGTCCATGAGTCCTTTTTCATTTTTTTGCTCTATCTCTCCTACCCTAACTTCCCCTTCCCACCACTAGCTGTCATCTGTTCTCCATCTATGAGTCTGTCTCTGTTTTGCTTGTTAGTTCAGTTTGTTTGTTAGATTCCACATGTGAGTGAAATCATATGGTATTTGTCTTTCTCTAACTGGCTTATTTCACTTAACATAATGTTCTCCAGGTCCATTCATACTGTTGCAAACGGTAAATTTTTTTTCTTTTTTACGGTTGAGTAGAATTCCATTGTGTAAATGTCCCATAGTTGTTTTATCCACTCATCTATTGATGGACACTTGTGGGCAATTGTAAATAATGCTGCAGTGAACATAGGGGTGCTTATATTCTTTCAAATTAGTGTTTTGGGTTCCTTCGGATATATTCCCAGAAGTGGGATTGTTGGGTTAAAAGGCAGATTCATTTTTAATTTTTTGAGGTATCTCCATACCACTTTCCACAGTGGCTGCACCAGTCTGCACTCCCACCAACAGTGCAAAAGGGTTCCCTTTTCTCCACATCCTCATCAGCACTTGTTGTTTGTTGATTTATTTATGATAGCCATTCTGACAGGTGTGAGATGGTATCTTATTGTGGTTTTTATCTACATTTCTCTGATGATTGGTGATGTTGGGCATGTTTTCATATATCTGTTGGCCATCTGTATGTCCTCTTTGGAGAAGTGTATACTCAGGTCCTTTGACCATTTTTTAATTGGGTCATTTGTTTTTTGATGTTGAGTTTTGTAAGTACTTTATAAGTTTTAGATATTAACACCCTATTAGATGTATCGGTGAATATGTTCTCCCATTCTGTGGGTTGCCTTTGTATTTCGTTCATGATTTCCTTTGCTATGTGAAAACTTTTTAGTTTGGTGAGGTCCCATTTATTTATTTTTTCATTTGTTTCCCTTGCCTGGGGAGATATAGTTGATAAAAAATTTCTACGAGCAATGTCTGAGATTTTGCTGCCTATGTTTTCTTCTAGGATTTTTTTGGTTTCGGGCCTAACAATTAAGTCTTTGATCCATTTTGAATATATTCTTGTGTGTGGTGTAAGAAAGTGGTCTAGTTTCATTTTTCTGTAAGTATCTGTCCAATTTTCCCAACACCATTTATTGAATAGACTGTCTTTAGCCCATTGTATGTGCTTGCTTCCTCCGTCAAATGTTAATTGACTATAATGGTGTGGGTTTGATTTTTATTTCTTAAAAAAAAAGATTTTCTTAGCACCTTTATTCTGAAGAGCTCTTAATTGCTTTACTTAGAACTTCCAAACAGTGAACATTTGTCAAGCATCAAAATAAGAGATCAATAAGGGGGTTGGACCTTGGGCGATGAGGAGAGCTGCCATTTTGTCTCCCGCAAGTGCCAGAGGGTAGAGCTGCACACCTCGACTCTGGGCCCCATTAGTGAGTGACCTAGAATGTTGGTTTTTTTTTTAATTTTTAACATTTGTTATTTTTAGTGAATAAGCACTCAGCTTTGCACCCACAGCGTTGCACTTTAAGCAAAGCCACTTACCAGCCCATCATCACACACCCGTGTAATTGTTCTTTTAAAGGGTGCAAGTTTCGTGCTTGGGCACAAAGAGCTATGGCCTGTGTTATCATCTCTGACTCATGTCAGTGCATGTGACTTAGTGACATGTGGGTGACTCTTGATTACTGAAGGACCAGTGAGCCCATCTTAGTATCATCCCCCCCTCCTTGGGTGGTTTAGGTCTTCTTCTCTAGCTCACCTCCAGAGTGAGGTCAAGAATAAAGGAAATACCTAGATTTAGGTAGCAAACAGGCTAATGAGAGGTGTAAAAATTGGTTAAAAATTTTGACCAAAAGTTAGATTTTAAAAAGGGTTTATTTTTAGATTTCAGTCCCTGTTGCCCATTTCTATGAATAATTAACATTTGTTTTAATGTGAATAATAGCACAGAGGGAATTCAACCCCCTGAGTTGGACTATTTCAAGCAACTGTTTTAGGCCTGTGAGGCACGTGCTATTTATGACGTTGCGTGGGTAGTGATGATAAAAATGACAGTGGTAATTGTGATTGGCATTTATCGAACCCTCACAATGTGCCAGACACTGTGCTAAGGGTTTGACATTGGTTATCTCATTCAGTCTCCACAGGAACATTTTGAAGTACGTGGAGAATTATCATCATTTTATGGATGAGGAGACAGAAGATCAGAGAGGTCACATAGCTCGAGTGGTGGAGTCAGATTTGAACAGAGCAGCCTGACTCTGGGTGTTGACTTGCTTGGCTGCCCTGTAGTGTGTTTGTAGGGAGCTGTCACTGGGGTACAAAAGGACAGCACTGTCACACCAACCAGTGTTACTGGGTGGGAAACTGCAGGGAGAGAGAGTTGTTCTGAGGTGCTGCAGGGAATTGACCTCTTTTAGGAAGGGAAGTAGTTTGGGTCAGCAGAAAAAACTGTCACCTGCTGGTAAGACATGAATACTCATTGACAACCAACTCCTGCAACCCCGTTATCAAGTCAACAAAGATGGGGCTATGGGACGGTGGTGAGCTCTGCTGCATGTCTCTCCCTGTGTGGGAACGCTTGCTGGTTGTTGCTCTGGCCCTGCCCGTCACCAGTCCCAGTGTTTGTGCCCAGGGAGTCAGCCACTGTGGGAAGCTGTCCTGGATGGGCACTATTATTTATACCCATAATTAACTGCTTTTTAGGGATGAGGAAGAGTGTGTGAGTGATATACACAAGTATTTCTTTCTGTGGGGAGAGCATTCTTCTAGCCTACTCTCATGAGGTCACGCTGCATTATTTTCGTGGTGTTTTCCGGAGGGTTATATCAGGTGCATCATGTTAGCCTCTTTTCCCCAGGTCTCTATTGTGAGACCAACAGAAACCATTTAGTAACTGGCAAGTTGCTTAACCTCTGGGCCTCAATATTCTCACCTATAAAATGAGGTTAATAAATTGTGTCTGCCTCCTAGAGTCATTGTGGGGAATAAAGAGTTAAAACACGTCTAGAGTTAGAACAGAACCAGGCATGTAGTCAGTGTTCCGCAAGCGTAGGGCTTTCTATGGCTGCTATAACAAATTACCACAATTATAGTGGCTTAAAACAGGACATGTTTATCATCTTAGAGTTCTGGAGGTCAGAAGTCTGAGATGGGTTTTACTGGGCTGAAATCAAGGTGTGGGCAAGACTGTACTCTGGAGCCTCTAAGAAAATCAGTTTCCTCACCTTTTCCAGCTTCAACAGGCCATCCAAATTCCTTGGCTTATAGCCCCTTCCTCCATCTCAAAAGCCAGTATTGTAGCATCTTCAAATCTCTCTGATTCTGACCCTAATTCTGTTGTCATATCTCCTTCCCCCTCCTGCTTTCATTTTCTAAGGACCCTTGTCCTTAGACATTGGATCAAACCAGATGATTCACATTAATTTCCCCATCTCAAAATCCTTAACTTAAACACATCTACAAAGTCTCTTTTGCCATGTCAGATATCAGATTCACAGATTCTAGAGATTAGGATGTGGATATCTTGGGGGAGGGGCATTATCAGCCTACTGTAATAAGCCTTAGCAGTTTGTATAAAATGAAGCAGAACCAACTGGCTGGCTTGGAGATAGAATAAACAATAAAATGTTATAACTAACATTTATTGGGTACTTGCTGTGTTAGCTCCGTTCTGTGTCAGAGTTGTGGCATCTATTATCCCTCCCTCCTAGAGCTTGTTTCCTTCCAGAGCTTTGGATGGCCTGCACCTGCTTGTCCTTCAGGCCCCAGCTCAAATGTCACCTCCTCAGAGAACCCCTTCTTGATTACCGAGCAGACCCTTGACCCATTTCCTCTATCATAATCACCTCACCTTGTTTTCTTCGTAAAGAAGAAGTTATCATTGTCTGTAACCTTTCTGTTTTTGTGTCTACCAGGTGCATTCTTTTTTAAAAAATTTTTTATTTACTGATTTTAGATAGAGGGGAAGGGAGAAAAAAATCAATTTGTTGTTCTGCCCATTCATGTGTTCTTTGGTTGATTCTTGTATGTGCCCTGACCAGAGATGGAACATGCAGCCTTGGGGCATTGGGACGATGCTCTCACCTACTGAGATACCTGGCCAGGGCCTGGCCTGATGCATTCTTTCTGCCCTCTGTGGAATGTCAATTCCAGGAGGGCAGAGACCTTGATGTCTTGTTTACTGCTATTCCAGTGCCTGGAACAGTTTCTGGAACACAGTAGACACACAGTACATTTCTGCTGAGTAAGTGAATGAAGCCAGGTGGGCAGGATGCCTGGTTTAATGTTCACACTCTTCTGTGCGGCAGGTCCTTTTATTATCATTCCACATCATAGATATGGAAATCAAGGCTCAGAGAGTCTGAATCATTGCCTCAGGTCAGTGGTGACTAAATTTACACCCAAGTCTTCCTGCTCCCAGCATTCTTGCTTCTTTTCACCTTCCTGCCTTACGGTCCTGATGTCATTAGAAGCTCTGCCAATGGCCACAGAAGGAAGAGCTTCCAGAGGGAAGGTCTGTTGTTTATGCCATAGTTTCTGAATGCAGCTTTTCAGGCCCACATACTTGCATCTTGACATTGGTTTTCTTCTCTTTAGGTCTGTTGTGTCGGGCCTGGACTCCCCTGCCAAGACTAGCTCCATGGAAAAGAAACTTCTCATCAAAAGCAAAGAGCTGCAAGACTCCCAGGACAAGTGTCACAAGGTATTTATTTCCGCAGCCGGCCTCTCTCCTTGCTCCAGGATCCTCCTGTCAATATATGCCAAGGGAGCCACCTGGGGCCGCTGCTGGCACTGAGCCACCCGATCCGTACAGAGTGAGCGGGGTGCTATCTCCCTCGCTGAAGTCACGTCTCCGGCAGCTCAGAGGGAGATGAATTCGGGCCTTGACGTTGCTGTAAATCCTTTAAATCTTAACCAGAGGAGGCCCTGGATTTAAACCAGCCCGTTTCTCAGCATGACCCAGCCAGATGTCTGCTTCTTCCAGCAGGTGGTGTGGGTCCTCACCTGTGGCCGAGATGCATCCCATCTGCTTTGAGTGATGCGAAGTCTCTCTTCCTAGTCTTTTAAAACTCCTGCTTATGTAACTGCGGCCACGGTGTTGATTATGCTCATCGTCTCTTAACACTCACTGTTTCTGCCCAGGGACAGCTTTCTGGAAGCTCATAAAAGTTACCACTTGCCCAGGACTTCTAAGAGTGCAGACGAATACGTATCTCCTTGTCCTGTCCTGGATTTGTCCTCTAGATCTTTGCAAGGAGATGGGGGGGGATCAAGATGGATTTGGGGTAAAACTAAAGTGACGTCTGCAAAAACCAAACCAAACCAAAAAAGCAAACAGGTGAAAAGTGATGATTGTGGCTTTCTTGCTCACTGGGTTAGAGAATTGATCAAGTGTGAACTGAGACTTGAATGAGAGGAGTGACTTAGCATTGGTGACTATCCTTACGAAGAACTGTGTGCTCTCGGGCGAAGACACAATGGTATTTCCATCCCAACTTTTGGCAAAATAATGCCTGCCTAGACCACCAGGTGGTTGGAGGCTACTTGAGATTTGATAGCTCCCCAACGAACTTCCATGGGCCTTTTTTAACCTGTCGATGTGTTTATTTCAGATGGAGCAGGAAATGACCCGGTTACATCGGAGAGTGTCAGAGGTGGAGGCTGTGCTTAGTCAGAAGGAGGTGGAGCTGAAGGCCTCTGAGACTCAGAGATCCCTCCTGGAACAGGACCTTGCTACCTACATCACAGAATGCAGTGTGAGCCTTCCCCAAAGTCCCCTTCCCTTGGAGGTGGCACTTCCTGTTGTGTGTGTCTCATCCTGTTTCATGACAGCTCCATGAGGCACATCACAGCCAATGGCAGAGAGTAGAGAAAGGGAGAATACAAAAGCAAGAATTATGATTTACAGAGTAGTGTGAGCCTGGCAAGATGTCCCAGAGAGAAGTAAGACTGGACTCCAGAAAGTCCAGGTAGGCCGCGGAGCTTGGAGATGGGTGTAGTCATCATTGCAGCAATTCACCGAAGGTCCTAATATCTCCCATCCCAACCTCTCTGGTCTGTACCAACACCATGTCTGACACCATCAGCCTTGGGAACCAAACTCGCAAATAAGCACAAGAAAATGTATTTTGAAGCTGCCTGAAATCAATTTTCCATTGCCTACAACTGGCATAGCAACTAGAAAACTCAGCCTTCAAAACCTAGACCCTCTGTCATTATTTACCATGTGGCTTTTTTTTTTCTTTTCTTCACAAGAGTAGACTGTCTTCTCCATTGTCTCATTAAATTTTCATCCAGGTGTTTTTTTTAATTGTGCCCAATTAAACAGTCTTAAGAAGTTGAATCACACATTTTTCAAGTTTTTTTCCCCCCACGCGGGAAAGGAAATCTATCGGACGTGGCTAATTAAGAGTAACTGCTATGTTTCCATTCCAGATTTGGCTGCCTTTCAGTGGTGGGTGAAGTTATTCAGCTATGTATTTCAGATATATATTTAAGTGCCACTGAAGCATTGAGGGAACCTTATGGATGAAAGGTATCCAGGAGACATAAGCCAAGAGATGGAAATAGATTTCTTGGAGTCTTAAATGACAACAGGGCAAAGAATGAAGTCATTGCTACTTTGCAAGAGAGTTATATACTTGGAGTCCTTGAATAACTGATATTACAGAAAAGACTCCGTGGCCATCCTGATGGTGGTCATAATGGCTAAGAGATCTTACTAGTTTTTAGTCATAAACATACAAGTAAGTATCTGCTAAGACAGGTAGATATTGGTAGGAGACAGGTTGATGTAGTTTCAGGCTGGATTCATAAAGTCACAGGGCTGAGATGATGTTTCTTGAACCCAGGGGTTTTTACAGGATGAAAACTGGAATCAGCAACCACCTGGAAGTTGTCAACTTTGGTCCATCACCTGAAACCGACTTGGTGTCTGTGAAGCAGCTTGCAGCTCCCTTAATGAATCTTTTCGATCAAAGCAGACTCCACAGGGCATCCCTATTAAAATTTTTGCTTTCCGCAGAGCTTAAAGCGAAGTTTGGAGCAAGCACGGATGGAGGTGTCCCAGGAGGATGACAAAGCACTTCAGCTTCTCCATGATATCAGAGAGCAGAGCCGGAAGCTCCAAGAAATCAAAGAGCAGGTATGACTGCCTGCCTGGGAATAGGGTGGCAACTCGGACCTCTAATTTCAGGAGAAGCATGTTTGAGAGGCAGAGAGATGGAGAGAGAAAGGAGGGTGTGGGGAGAGAGAGAGATGTAGGCCATTTGGAAACTTCAGATTCCTCATGTTTATATAAACCTTAGAGTGCTTGGCTCTAGCTCCTTTGAAATCTGTGCCCCGTATTGGCTACTCTTTTCAGTTAAAGGAGTAGGTTTAGAGCATGGGTGGGCAAACTGTGGCCTATGGGGCAAAACTGGCTCACCACCTGTTTTCCACGACCACAAGCTAAGAATGGTTTTTGCATTTGTAAATGGTTGGGGCGGGGGGCGGAAATTAAAAGAAGATTAATATTTCATGATGTGAAAAGTATGTGGAAGTCAAATTTCAGTGTCCATAAACAAGCTTTTATTGGAACACAGCCATGTGTGTTCATTTATGTATTGTCCGTAGCTGTTAATCATGCTACATTGGTAGAGGTGAGTGGTTGTGACAAAGATTACATGGCCCACAAAGCTGAAATTGCTTACTGTATAGCCTTTTATAGGAAAAGTTTGCTAACCTCTGCTTTAGATCATTAAAAAAAAAAAAGATTTTTTATAGTTTTTCAGTTGCACTTTAAGTTTTTGAGAGAAGCCAGGATAATTCATAGCAAGTAAAATGTAAGGAAATAGTGTAGAAGAAGAGTTTGAGCAGTTAAGGTTGGGTAAGATTTAACACAGAAAATCTGAGTATAGAAAGCCATCCCCTGTGTTTTAGGAAAAGGGTATCAAGACCTTTTAAAAAGCCCACTTTTTTTCCCCCCCTTTTACAAAGGGCTTTCTTTTGAGAATGTTCATTTTTTCTTTTGCTTCATTGTTTCCTTTTTAGCATGGATTTTTCTGTCCTTTGAACAAACTGTATATAGAAACTTTAATGAAGAGATGGCAATGAGCAATTGGAGAACTGAATTATCAGCTGCCAGGCAACTCTCATTCACTGCAGAAAGTCTCATGTAAACACTGATGGAAATGAACATTTTTGTCTCCGGGTAGTAAAAACTTAGCCATCTGGGTGGTGCTAAATGTAAGAAACTCCTGCAAATAATTTGATCCATTCACTGTTCTTTAAAGAAAGAATTATTGTTTTGGAGGTTTTGTTGGTATAATCTATCACCTTAATGTTTAAAAATGATTGGTTAATATCCTCTTGCTTGATAAAAAAGCTGTAAGTAAATATGCCTAGGAAATGTAGCAATCTAGTTAGTAGACTTCTAAAAATACTAATCTTAGAGATTTCACAGGCCACACATACAATTTGAAAAATCTGCTTTGACAGTTGACTCATTGCCACTTTTATCAACATGGTTTTCCACTGTAAAGTTTCAAGAGGTGGGATTCTTTTCTCCCATTAGTTCAATGTGTTTGGAAATTTGATTTTGGTGACATGCTGTGGAAATGAAAGCTTTATTTGGCCACCAGAGGGAGCAGCTGGTGTCCACGAATTCCACAGAAATAGAATTATCAGGACATTTTGAAAGGTGGTTGAGTTCAAAGAAATGTCTTTTGTGATTCACATCGCAGTTGGCATGCATGTGGAATTTTAGATTTAACGACTGTTACAAGTTACACTGGGGGCAAAACTTCTCGATTTCAGATCTTGTTTCTCACTGGAAGAAGGGTTTATTAAAATGACTTCTGCTAAGTTTTGTGAGAGCTGGATGTTTGCAGTCCAGGTAAAAGCATTTCATGCTTTCAACAGACTCCTAATAATTGGTTTGCAACATGTCGGTTCCTCTCAGATTTGGCATTTTTTCCCTACTCTTTATCTTGAAAGCTAATTTCTATATAACTATTTATTTTTTTAAATATTTTCCTTCTACTTAGCTAACTCCTATAGAGTATTTGGATTTGGTTGAAAAATAAAAATACCTAGGAGTCTCACATGATAGCTTGATTCATGTACCATTACTAGCAATTGCTGACCCCTCGCCCCCTCCTCAGGAAGGGAAACAAGTTCGGGAAACACAGGAGGCATTTGTATTTCAGGATTGTCTCAGTCCTTTCCACAAAATTCTGAAGCTTACTTTAGGCCTCGGAAGTTGTCCATGGTTCCCTATCCTTTCCCGCTGAGCTCTGACCTATAGTTTAGTCCATGCTGAGAAAAGGCAGCTCTCCCTCAGCTGTCCTTGGAAACAGACCTGACGATCTTCCCTCAGATTTTTCCTGCAACGTGGATTTGGTTAGCTGTTGGATTATGAGATTG
The DNA here is from genome assembly GCA_004026545.1 of Mormoops blainvillei. Lineage (NCBI taxonomy): Eukaryota > Metazoa > Chordata > Mammalia > Chiroptera > Mormoopidae > Mormoops > Mormoops blainvillei. The sequence continues at coordinate 11,504 of PVJD01004927.1, forward strand.
TGTTGAAGTATCCAGCATAATAACAACAGCTCAACAAATGAGGCAGAATTCCTGTTGATGCTTGTGGCAGGCTGGGTGTCCCAAGTACTCAGAAAGCTGACGGAGATGTCGCTGAATCTTGCTTTCCTCTGCCTGGGTGCTGGCAGCTCAGGAAAGAGAGATGTTGAGGGGATAAACAGCTCTACCCTTGCTCTTCACAAAATGCAAAAGTTACATTCCCTTCTCACTAACTTAAGTTCATGAAAGAAAAGGGAGTTAGAGGATAAGATGCCCAAGATTTTCTCCCAGCTCTGCTTCCCCCACAGTTTGGTGTTTGTGGCTATGGGTAGGGCTGATTGTACGTTGAATTTGGGTGCCCATAAAATGTTTGAAAAAAATTATTTTAATTTAGAAGAAAAGAAATTGAGCCTTTAGGTCAAAGAAACTTTTCATAGATAATATTAATGTTTTTGTCTTTATACGAACACAGTTATAACATATAATTAATTTTTTTTTTATGGAGGAGGGGGTCCAGGAAGTCTCAGTACCCAGAGCCATGACAGTCACAATGTGTCCCTGGCCGAAGGGTCTAGAAAAACCCCAAGGAAAGGATGTATCGTTTTACATAATTGGCTCATGTTCCACTCTGTGAGTTCAGGTAATTGTGAGCAGGTTATAAAGACCTTTGGTTATATAACCCCACATCACCCAGAAACCTGGTGACCATGACTTCTAGGCCTGACCTTCAATAACAGTATATTTTTGGGTAAAATGAAATAAGACCATGCTTCACTCTGGGCTCTTCCCCCCTCCCCCCCGCCATTTCCCCTCTACCAGTGATATAGTGAGCGGTGTGCTTGCATGAAAACTACCCAGTTTTCAATAAGGACATCACCTCCCCTTCAGTGTGCACTGGGGGGATTGTCTGTTAGAACAGGCTGAAAGGTTTACTTTGTACCCTGTTATTAAAAAACAAGCAAACAAACAAACAAAAACATATCCTTGCTCAATTGATACCTCTTTAATTAGTTCTTGGGAGAATGGATCTTAGACATATTCACTGCATATTGTGAATGTCAAAGACCGTCTTGATTCATTTCTTTGTTCTTTTCATTTTCTATCCCACCCCCTGTCCTCCACCATCCCAACGCATCTTCTATTGCATAAATGGTCATTCATGCCCTGGCTGGTGTGGCTCAGTTGGTTGGAGTGTCATCTCATGGCTGAAAGGTTGCTGATTCGATTCCTGGTCAGGGCACATACCTAATTGTGGGTTCAATCCCTGGTCCGGGTATGGGCATGTGTTACTCCTGGTCTGGACATGTACAGGAGGCAAACAGTCGATGCTTCTCGCTTGCATCCTTGTTTCTCTGTCTGCCTTCTCTCTCTGAAAGCAATGAAAAAAAAGTCCTTGGGTGAGGATTAAAAAATTTTTTAAATGGTTGTTCATAATTCTTATATGTTTAAGCTTTGATTTTGCTAACAAAGAATATTTTCATACTTTGGCCAAAGTTCTCAAAACCATTGCCTATTTCTTCTGGTAAATCCAATTTTGAAAAACCTTGATTCAAATGTTCTGTTTTGATTTTAGAAATGCATTTTGGAAAAGGTCAGGCTGTTTGGATCACTTTAAAGGGTTTGTTAGAGGGAACAAGATAATTCTTTCTCCAAAATTTTTCTCAGAAGTTATTTTGACCAGAGCCAGTGTTTTCTGACTCTTCCAAATTTCAGGGTGACTTGTGTTTCAAGAGCAATGTTAAGATCATCATTCAGTTTTGGGCCCAGAAAAATTAATGGTGAGAAACTGACATGATGAGTTTCACCTTCCAAGATTCTTTCCACTGAGATTTCCAATTACCCTCTTCTGCCATCTGAAAGGTTAATTTTAAAACTAGTACCATATCTAATTATGTTAGGAACACATGACTTCTAAAGGACAAATCTGTATAAACGATTACCCTTGGGAGAAAGCTACTCAGAAGCAGTTTATCCTGGTTGCTTGAAGAACATCCCTTACAGCTTTCTTGTGTTGCAAATGCCTTAAGGTTCTTTGCTTATCTGTGGTATTATTTGCTCAAAGAATCTTATTAAAGGTACATGTGTTCCCAGTGGTGTTAGTAGTGATACATGTTCCACATTAAAACAGTTTAAAGATTTAATACTCTTCCTTCCTCCTCCTCCTCCTCCTACACTTCTCCCTTTTGCCCGTCTGTCTTCTCACCTTCTCTCTAGGTCTGTTCTTTGCCAATCTCTCTTCAGTTTTTGTCTTCCCTCTGTGGCCGGTGCTTGTCCACCTTTTCTGCCTGTCTTTAGAAGTTCTGAAGTTCACCTGTCTCCCTTTGTCCGCTCTTTTAGGAGTACCAAGCTCAAGTGGAAGAAATGAGGCTAATGATGAATCAGTTGGAAGAGGATCTGGTTTCGGCAAGAAGACGGAGTGATCTCTATGAATCAGAGCTGAGAGAGTCACGGCTCGCTGCTGAAGAGTTCAAGCGGAAAGCAACCGAATGTCAGCATAAGCTGTTGAAGGTAGCCGGCCACCCGCCAGGACGGTGTTTTGGGGGTAGAACCATGAATGATCATAGCAAGAATAAAGGAAATATTAGCTAATAGGTGTACATTTGGGAAATAATGGGATACCCTGGAAAGTTCCTGGTTTTTATTTATAGAAGGTAACCTATTTATCATCATCATCATCATCATCATCATTTTGGTCACAGAGACCAAAAAATACAGAAGGTAATGTTGTCGGTAAGACTTTTATATTCCTGAAACTTCCCATTGTATCATATCTTTTAAATTACAGGCTAAGGATCAAGGGAAGCCTGAAGTGGGAGAATATTCCAAACTGGAGAAGGTATTTTTCATTATCGATATTGTTGTTTTTGGTAGATAATCTTTTAAACATTACTATCAGTGGTCAGCAATTGGTAAGAATACTTGTGCAATGACTAGAGAACTGTCTTCCAGGTTTATTTTGATGGTCAACCTCTGAGTGACCACTTTTAGCTTCAGCTATGGTTCTAAAAGGGATAAAAAGGGGATAAAAGACACCTCTTTTTTTTTTTTTTTTTTTTTTTTGTCCTACTTGCTCTCAGTAACAAGTAAACTCAGACTCTTAGTAAAATACATGTGAAAATTCTCAATGCCTTAAGGCACAGGGCGACTTTGATTTTCTTTTGCCATTTGTATGTTGCTGGCTCTAGAGGAATCGTCAGTGTGGAGGTTTGTGCTGGGACATTCAAAGTCTTTTCTGATAGTCCACTTGTTTTTCCTCTCCATTAGTAGGTACTGGAAAACAAAACAAAAAGACCCCAGAGAAACCTCAAGAAAATAGGACTACAATAAATATAGCAAGATCTTAATACCGATTTGCCTTTTGCTTTATTTCCTGGGATTTTAATTGTAGATCAATGCTGAACAGCAGCTCAAAATTCAGGAGCTCCAAGAGAAGCTAGAAAAGGTAAGCCCGAGGTGATTTTTGGGGAAACTTAGCCCCCATTTCCAAATACTTTACCTTGCCTCATCCTGGAGCATGAAAGATGAAACAAACAGGTTTAGTCACCCAGCTCTGAGGAAAATGAAGGGGGAGTAAGCTATTACCTGAAAATACGAGTTTTGAATATACTTTTTCTTTTGAGATGTGTCAGCAGTGTTTATTTTTAAAGAGCAAGCTGTATGAGACTCTCAAGTAAAAGTTCTAATTATATTGTGACAGAACCCAAGAAGGGCTTCTTTCCCTTGGTGGGGTCAGGCTCCCCATTTTGCACATTTGTAAGGGAAGTATGTGTTGTTCGTGACCCAGGTTGCCTTCAGTGAGAAACTCTGTGGGCAGCGTTGCTGTGCACTGGGAGATGGGAGGAGCCATGGAATCATCTCGTGGTAGGGGAAGGGGGTGGGTTTGGTTTCAGCATCCTGCAAAGTTCATGCTAGTTGAACACTGGAAGTGCCAATGTAAGGTCCAGAATGAATGTGGTTCTGAGACATACCTTGTGACTGTTTGTGAATGCATTTATTGGTTCAGTTTAATAGAGCCCCTTCTTATTCTTTTTTTAAAAAATTGTGGTAAAAAACACATAATATTAAATTTACCATTGTAACCATTTTGAGTATATAATTCAGTACTATTAAATACATTCATATTGTTGTGCAATAGATCTCTAGAACTTTTCCATCTTGCAAAACTGAAAGTCTGTACTTGCCAAACAGTAGTCCCCCCTTTAAATTCCCCCAGCCCTTGGCAAGCACATTTTAAGAGTTTCTGTTTCTATGGTTTTGACTGCTTTAAATATTTCATGTGAGTGGAATCATGCAGTATTTGTCCTTTTGTAACTGGCTTATTTCACTTAGCATAGTGTCCTTGAGTTTTATTCATTCTGTGGCATGTGGCAGGGTTTCCTTCTTCAAGGCTGCATAATATTCATAATATTGTATCCACCACATTTTCTCTATCTATTCCTCTCTCTTCTTCTTACCTATTCTTGAGCTCACTAACGAAAGCCTTTACTGCCCTCTTTCAGCTGGAAGCTTGTTTAAGGATTCATATTTTCATCTAGAGCTGTGCTGTCTAATAGAAGTGGGATGCAAGTCACTAATGTCAGCCATAGATGTAATTTAAAATTTCCTAATAGGCACACTAGAAAAAAACAAAAAGGAATGGATGGAATTGTTTGAATGATATAGTTTATTTAACCTAATGTATCCAGTGTATCATGGTAGCATGTATCAATGTTAAAACATTTACACTATTACAGGTTTTAAATGAATTAAACCTAAATAAAATAAAAATTTAATTCCTAGTCATACCAGCCACATTCAGGTGCTCAAGGGCCACGTGTGGTTAGTGGCTCTCCTGTGGACAGTGCTGGTCTAGAAACTGGAGTTTTTGTGCAGTTTATACTTTAAAATTTTAAGTTTCTACTTTTTAAAATTTTAATTTAAAGCAAGTAAGTGTGAGGTTGTTGGTCTCTTAACCTCAGATCTTTACTATGATGCTGTAAGAGCAATAGTATAATGAAGACCCAAATAAAAAATAACTGCAAAAGGTGTTATTTAAAGAAAATACAGATTTGCAAATTAGCATGTATACTATGGTTATTGTGCCCGTTGAAAGATATTTATTTGAAAAATAGTTTCAATTACAGTTTTTATCTTGTTTTCTTACAAACATAGTACAAATTATCCATAGGATAATAAAATGAGAGAATTAATGCTCCAAAGTAAATACATTGTTACCTGCATGGATAAAGCCTTCTAGACTTTGTGTTTGCATCTAATCTACGTTGCATCGAATCTGACATGCTCATGATTGTCATATACACCATTATCTTACGTAGCCCAAGAAAGAAAATAATGCTGTCAATTTTTATTGTAGGATGTATTCCAAATTCAGTGATGTTAAAAAAAAGTATGTGCACCTTAGAACAGACAAAATATGGAATAAAATAAATGTATGTTTTGAAAAATGGCTATACTGTAAATACCGTGTTCCCTGATTTTTCCCATTTAGAATATTGAGTAAATTTGGCCATCCATCTCCTGTCCCTTCTTTCCTGGTAGGCTGTAAAAGCCAGCACAGAGGCCACTGAGCTGCTGCAGAACATCCGCCAGGCAAAGGAGCGAGCTGAGCGTGAGCTGGAGAAGCTGCAGAATCGCGAGGATTCTTCTGAAGGCATAAAAAAGAAGCTGATTGAAGCCGAGGTGAGCAGGGGACTGCCAGCCCGTGGTGGACTGACCCCGGTCCCGGCGTGGCCACATGGGAGTGACAGTGACCAGCCTTCAGCTGTGCCACGGGAGAGGATCTGCAAAGCCACCTCTTGCTGATGTCTGATCAAACTGCTTTCCCTTCTGCAAATATCTTTGAAATTTGAGAGGCTTGGAAAGGTTTTCCCCAAAGGGGAAGAAAGATTTGTCACAGCAGCTTCAAGTAGAAAGATGTTTTGATGAAAGGTTTTCCCTTCTGTTTTCCTCTGACCTGCTCACTGATCTGGGAGGGTTTATTTATGTTTCTGTAGACAGACTATAATGCCATTCCTGAGTTTTTCTTTTTCTTCCCTCTGTACCCTTGTTATTCTTTGCCTCTTTAATATGTTAATAACATATTAATTTTCAAGGCTTCAGCTATTACCTGTGTGTCGATGACTTCCCTGATTTATATTTCTGGGTGTCTCTTCTCTCCCTCAAATTCTTTTGTTGTTGTTGTTGTTGTTGTTGAAATAATTTATATAATTACACAGGAAATACACAAGTGCTTTCTCATTGTCAAAAACTTAAGTTTAAGTACTGAAGAATATAGAATAAAAAGTGACACTTTCCATTTTCTCCTGTCCATCTCCCCCAGCTCCTTGGTGACTGATCTACAAAACGGATGTGCCATAGTCCATTTAACCATGCCCCCGTTGCTGGGCCTTCTGCTTTCCCTATCACAGTGCTGGCATGAACCTGTTGGCTCCTGTCTCTTTGGGGCCATCCTCAGTCATGTTCCAGGCAGTATTTCCCACTGTTCCTCTGACATCTGGACTGGGTGTCTGAACAGTGCCACAAATCCAGAATGAACTCAGGGGCTTCCCCCATGAGCTAAGTTCCCTTCTCAGTTTCCTCATGGTGGCCAGGGCCACCATCATTCATCTAGTCACCCCAGGCTTGAAACCTTGATATCATCTGCTTCTCCGTGGACCCTGCCATTCGTCACTCAGTCCTATAAATACAGCCACACTGTTTCCCTTGTTCATCCCCTGCTTGCCATTTCTGTAGGCCTCCTCGCAGACCAGGCCCTGTTCCTTTTAGCTGAGCAAAGGTAGTGATTTTTTTGGCCTTCTGCTTCCAGTCTCTCTTTCCTCCAAGCTAGCTTATAGAGCATAATACTCGTGGACCTCAGACAGAAGGCTCATCACCCCCGTCCCATTATCCCATTCCAAACCTTTCAGGGCTTCCATATATCTTAGGTGCACCCCTGAGCCTGGTAAATGAAACTCTCAACTATTTGACCCACGAACTTCACCTTTATTCCTGCTTCTCCCCATCATGCATCTTAAGCTGTAGTTGCTCCAGACTTCAGCAGGGGCCTAAACTGGCTCTTGACCACCTCTGTGTTTCTGCTAATGTGTCTATCTTTGTCTGAGAGGCCTTCCACCCTCCTCTTCTGCCCTCCCCATACCCCAGCCCTCTCCAGAGCTCACATCTCTGTGACTCTTCCCCTCACCTGTTGGGTAGAAATTCCACTTTCCTGCCTCCGACCTTCCACAGCACTCTGCACCTGTTTGCTTTATAGCTCTTCCCTCTCTTAACCTATGTTATGTTTATCTGTGTTTACCTTATCTTTAGCAAGGGCAGGGCTTATGTCGGCTTCCTGTCTATTTTCCGTGATGCCTGGTATGGTACTTTTGCAGATAGTAGGTGCTTGGTAAATATTTGAATGAATGAATGCACTCTTGTAACCTACACAACTGAGTACTTGAATTCTAGAGTCTTATTTTCTTCACTGTTGCTGCGGGTGCCTGAGACCTCTCTTCCTTCCTTGAGTGCAGGCGTTATCCCCGTAGCAGTTACCCCATTAAAACTCTCTGATTGATTCACGATCTACAGGAACGCCGCCACTCTCTGGAGAACAAGGTAAAGAGGCTAGAGACCATGGAGCGTAGAGAAAACAGACTGAAGGATGACATCCAGACAAAATCCCAACAGATCCAGCAGATGGCTGATAAAATTCTGGTGAGCAGGAACGAAAGTTGAAAAGTTAAAAGATAACAGGTTAGAGGTTGCAGAGGGAAGGGGGTAAAAAGAAGAATTAAACACCGTCAGATGGGAGGTATCACTGAGTAGGCGAATTAAGAGAAGTGATGTTAGCATACACCATATCAGAGAACAGTACTAATAAGCAAATTTTGGACATTTCAGCACTGGTAACAGATCCGTAAATATCATTATTATTTTTTACTCTGTTTGCTACTGCCTGACATTTTAAAATATGAACATGCATACTCTGTCATTTCTGATAGATTTTTCTAGGAGTGTTTATGTCCTTCTGTGAGCAGAGTTTCATATGACCATTAACTTTGCAATGCCAATTTAAAAAGCTATAGGGCTTTAGACATTTAAGACCAGAACCCAGATTCTTGCTTTTGGAGAAGAAAAAAATTAGTCATGCAGAATTGTTTTTCTCAGAGTAGTATTTGTCATAGACCAATGTTCACCCACTCACTCTCTCTGCTACAGTTGGTTGTTGTTATTATTATTTTTTCAATTTCCTTAGATGTAGCAGGTCTTTTTTTAGCGTTGTAATTATTATGATTCTGTTTTCAGTTCTGGTGACCAATTTAACTTAATCAAGTAAGGCTTCGGTGGTACTTGCAGGTGGATTTAAAATTTTGCCCCTGCCAGGGTGGAAGGCGGGTGAACCTTTAAAAGACCCTCCTTGGATCTCAGTCCCAAAACCAGGAATTTAATGCCACTTAGTGATGACTTGGAGTCTGTTCATAGCTCCCTTCTCCCCCACCCCGGAAGAGACTCTGGAGTAGTCAGCTGTTTCTCTCTACCAGAAGGAGGCGAGGTGGTGAGCAGGTCACTTCTTCTCTCTCTCTCTCTCTCTCTCTTTGCATCACTTCTGGGAAATGAGTCACCAGCAACCATATAAACTCAAGAATAACCAACTTTTAGGCCTGTACTTAATACATGAAAACCCCCCAAAACCTTTAAACTTTACATTTCTATGTTTGTATATATTCACGAGCATATGGGTGCTCTTGAGTAAACTGGTGAAAGAGAAATTGGTTAGCTGGTTTTGCTTGGACACACAGTCTTCATATATACGTCTGTACACAAAGGCAAATGTGACTGTTGGTCTACCCTTTCTGTTCTCTTGTTCTGTCATCAAAGTTTCTCTTGGCAGTTGTCAAGTATGTGGATTTTATCGTGAGTAAAATTAGATCCCACCGAGATCCTACCACAGCTATCCCTTGCGTGGTGCAAATGAAGTGGTTAAGTCTCTTGTGGTTGCAAAGTGTTTCTCTGTTTACTGGTGATGTGTTCATTCATTCATTCAACAAATATTTAATGAGCTTCTACTATGTGCCAGGCACTGTTCTAGGAGCTGGAAATGTAGCAGCAAACAACAGTGTTTGCATAACAGAACTGAAGAGTTTGATCCAATACATATGGCAAAGATAACATTTTTAAAAATGACAACAACAACAAAAAATGCCAAACCTCCAAGAAGTCAGATTTTAGAATATCTGCTTTTCCAAAGGTTCACTTGCAATTTATATATAGAATTTATATATAGAGCTCTGCATTCTTTGATTATATGTTGTAAACTCCCATCCATATATAGATCAGAAATTTGGTCTTAAAGTTGTCAGTCTTAGATATCTGAGTTTTTGACCTGATTTAGATTCTGATTTCCATTCCTGTACTGTCTTATGAGGATCAAAACTAAGGAAAGATCATTGTCAAGTTCTTTATAACATAAAGAAAAAGTAATATTTCTATGTTTGAGTGTATCTGCCACCTGCCCTAAGTACTTTTGTGGTTGTGACTTCATTTATTGGAAGGTGCCTTTTGCTCAAGAACCCTGTGCTTAGGCTGTAAAGTATCTAGGACATGGGCAAAGAGTGGTCTTCAATACCATTATATAAGGATGATGCTTGGAAACAGATCCCAAAATGTCATTTGCTTTAAAATATTTGCTATTCTGGTAAGAACTTTCAACAGATAACTGGGGTTCTCGTTATAGCAAAGTATTTTGCTTGAATAAAAGAAGTCATTTCTGAGGATCCTTTAGTACACATCAAGCCTTGCAGGGGTGTCCAACCTTTCGGTGTCTCTGGGTCACACAGGAAGAAGAAGAGTTGTCTTCGGCCATACATTAAATATGCAAACACTAACAGAAACTGATGAGCAAATAAAGGTTTTGAGTAAATGTATGATTTTGTGTTGGGCTGCATTCATAGCCATCCTTGGTCGTATGCAGCTCATGGGCCACGGGTTGGACACCCTGTGTTTTTATTAATTAAAATTCTGTTTACATTCAAGTTTTCAAGATCACATCCACTAGATTGCAACAGATCTTGTGAACCTGGTCTTAAATTGAACACTTCAAAAACTTAATAACATTTTTAGGTAAATATCAATTTGGAAGTATTTTCTTCCCATTTTATGGACATATACTGTTTAATTTATTCTTTCTTCAAAATTCTTATTACTTCCACTTCAAAGAAAAATTTTGTAATAGTGTGAAGAGATTAAAACTTGGAGTGCTAACTTTTTTCTTTTTTTGTGCTTTTTAATCTTATTTTTGGAGTAATAACTTTTATATTAATAATTAACTAATGAGTCTAGATTCATAAAACAACATAAATGCTGATATGATATCTGCATTTAGAGAGTGTTTCAGTGAATTGAATGCTGCCTCTTATAGATCAGTTTATAAAATGTTGGCAGATAAATTGGTATAATTTTCAAAAGAATTACAATTTTGTTTAAAAGTAGAATACTTAATAAAAGAATGCAGAGAACATTAAATTTGAGCTACTTATATTACTCCAAATTCTCTTTCAATCTTTAATATATATGCATACATATTTACATCACTATTATCAGTGTATTTTATGTTCTGTTTTGTTACCATTAGCATCATATCATATAGACCAGTGATTTTCAACCCATGTGCTGCAAGAATTTTATTCGTTACTACCACTAATATAAGTAATGTTTGTAAAATTCTTACCTAATAAAGAATTTAGGACAGTGTAAAAAAATTTAAACATGCAATACCTGACAATTTAGTAAGGGTCACTGGCCTCTTTCCCATTAGATTGTCAAAAAAAATGACAACAGCTAACACAATAGCTGTCTGTTGTGAATGAATCATAATCATACCTATTATTTTTCTCAGATCGGCAAAAAAATGCATTTTTTGGTGTGCCGCAGAATCTTAGTAGTTTGTGTGCCCTGAGATGAAAAAGGTTGAAAATCACTGATATAAATGTTGGATTATATGAATGTCTCCATTCACATATTCTGCATATCAGTTAAAATAATCATTCAAAACTCAAAGTGTTTGAAGTATCAGCTTTCTTTCCCTCAGCTAGGGTTCTTGAGCAATCATTTTGTTAATAAAGAAAATACAAACTATATTTTTATTATCATAATAAATTAACTTTAAATTTAAGATAAATTAAAATTACTTTTCTTATTTAAGGCTGTCATAGCAGTGAAAATGGCCTGAGCTCAGGATAGTGGTCAGGGGCTTTGCAGTGTACTAAACTTTCAAATGTTGCATTGTTACTCTTATTTCTCTATTCAGAGATGAAGAGCTGCCTTTGTTTGACTTGTCATACTGACAGATTTCTGATTCTCGCCCACCAGCTGTGTGTGTATATGTGTGTATACTTGGACTTCGGAAGCCCAGGGCCAAGGCTCTTTGGTGGTTTCCTTCCCAAGAGCCTTAGGACTAGTGATGAAGGATGTCTGTTGCCTATGGTGCCTATACCAAAGTCATGTTTCCTGTGAGTGTCTACCATACACGGGTATGTCCTGCCCTTTGCATACCTGACCATCTGTTCTTTTGTGTCCAGGAGCTGGAAGAGAAGCACCGGGAGGCCCAGATCTCAGCCCAACACCTAGAGGCCCACCTGAAACAGAAAGAGCAGCACTATGAGGAAAAAATTAAAGTAAAGACACTTTCTGATCTTCCCTGGCATTCCCCCTATAGCACTATGAGGCTTCTTTCTCTTTCTGTGCACTTTGGGACACTTCTTGCTAGACCAAAGGACTGTCTGGGGTAAATGCCATCCTCAGGCCATAGTGAAAAGTTTTGGGGTGTTACCTACATGGGGGTATGGATATCAGAGTTTCAAAAAAATTTATTTTAAAAATTTGGTAATTATGTTTCTCAGTTTTATTTTTTAAAAAATATACATATTTTACTTATTTATTATTAGAGAAAGGGGAAGGGAGGGAGAAAGAGAGGGAGAGATATATCAGTGTGTGCTTGCTTCTCGCATGCCCTGAGCTGGGGACCTGGCCTGCAACCCAGGCATGTGCCCTGACTGGGAATCGAACTGGCTACCCTTTGGTTCACAGGCCAGTGCTCAGTCCATTGAGCCACACCAGCCAGGTCAATTTTATCTTTAAAATGTTTTTTGATCCACTGTCATTAAGTCCATAATAATTTAGATTTAGACAGATGCATCACTTTCTTTGCTTTTAGTTCCCTTCTTGCATCTCAGACCTGGGATCCTTTTGGTTTGTTTGTTTAAAGCATAGCCTTAAAAAATTAAAAAAAATTTTTTTTCAATTACAGTTGACATTAAATATTATACTAGTTTCAGGTATATAGCATAGCGAGTAGACATTTATACAATTTATGAAGTGCTCCCTCCAGTAAGTCTAAGGTGTAATCTTTAGGACATTCTTTGGTGAAGTTCTGCAGATGACAAGCTCTCTGATCTGTTTGTCTGAAAATGTCTTTCATTTTCATCCTTGAAAGATATTTTGGCTGGATATAGAATTCTAGGTTGGCAGTTATCTTTCCATTGACTTTCAGTTTTTATTAGTCCTATTGAGAAGTCAGCTGTCAATCTAACTGTTGCTGTGTTTGAAAGTAATTGATTTTCCTCCCTTTGACTCTTTAAAATTTGCTTTGTCTTTAATTTTTTGAAGTTTTACTGTGATGTGTCTAGATATAGATTTATTTTTATTTATCCTGCTTAAGATATACTGAACTTTGAATGTATTATAATTTTTTATCAATTCCAGAAATTTATTGATCATTATATCTCAAATATTTTCTCTTCCTCTTCTTTTTTCCTTTTTCTTTTCAAATTTGATTAGGCTTCTGTTAGATCATTTCCAGACTATCCTTTGTTTATATTTGCCATTTCTTTATCTGTCAGTGCTACATTCTGGGTAAGTTCTGACGGATTTTCCAGTTTACTAATTCTTACTGTATAATCTGCTCTTAAACCTTCCCATTGAGTTTAAAATTTCAGTTACTGTATATTTTGTTTCTAGACATGCTATTTGATTCTTTTCCAAGTTTCCTATATTGGTTAAGACAATAATTTTTCTATTTCATGCATTCATCTCTAAGCTTGTCTTTTATTTCTTGAAATGCATTAAGCATAGCTGTTATATGACCTGTGTCTGACAGTTCCAATATCGGAAGTATCTGAAGGTTTGTTTCTGCTTTATTGTTTCTCTTGGTTCTTTTTCATGGAGTTGCTCATTTTACTGAGAAATTATTAGTGGGAATTCTTTGAGACATTGAATGAAAATGTGTGCCCACCTTGTGGGGTGGCCTTGGGCTCTGACTTGTCTGTCTTCTTACCCTTTGAGGCTATTAAAAATGAAAATATGGTTTTTTGGTTTACAAATGCCTCAAATTAAAAACTGGTTTGTTCCATTTTTAGCTTTCTTGGTTTCTGCTTTCACTTGTATGTGCTTTGGGGAAAATGTTTCATCTATTTTATCTAGCATTTTAAGTTAGTCTCTGTAAAAGAGGTGACCTAGCTAATCTTACCCACCATGTAAAATAATACATTTATTTTAATTATTGAAATTATTATTTCAATTTAATTATTATTAATAAACTCAGTGATCAGAAATGGATGCCAGCCTATTTTTTTTGAAATTGTATCACATTTTTTAATTTTGATTTTGGACTTAGCCTTTAATTCTTATGTTCTAGAGAATCAGATGCTGGTAATTATATCTCAAATATTGTTTCTTCTCTTTCCAAATCAGACAGTGAAGAAAGCTTTTAATTGTTGTGATGATGCTGTTATAGATTTGGTTGGGACTCTTAAAGAGTTGACTGGCCCTTTTTTTTGAAGAACCAAACATACGTGTGCTCACAAAGCATCATCACCATCCCCGCCTTGGCACCTTCTTTCTTTTACTCTTGGTGTTACTTTTGGTTATTTTTTATTAAAAGGAGTATAGGTAAATAACCCAGAAGTGACCTCAAAGTGTTTTAGCATGACCCCCTACTTTAGTGCATTTTAAACTTTATGTACTAATCATTTCAGTTTAAGTTATTACTTGCATCCAGACTTTTATCTTTGGCATAGACTAACTTCCATAAAATCAGGAGAAAGTATACTGGAATCCATTGCCACCTTTGATGAAAATAACCCCTTGCAAAATTCATTGAGATTTGCATGATTATATTGACTTTCCTGTCAAAAAACCATGTTCTGTCTTGACTGTCTTGTTCCTTTTGGCTCACCCTTACCACTCGCTGGTTTCCATTACTGCCAAAGTTGGGGTCTTTTTTTGAGCAGAAGCATCCTGAAAATGTACATTATTGCTTTAGCACCTTGTAAAGAAAGAGCATACTTGGTCTAGACATTATGTGGTCTCTGCTGCCTTCAAGATGGAAAGAACTTTGTCTTATAGGTCCTAGGGAATATTAGGGGAAGACCTGTTTTCTTCTATCTTCCCTCCTGGAATCTTTTTGAAACCATTTCTTTTTAGCCTGCTCTGTTTTATGTTTCCTGTTCCAGACCCCGTAAGGCCATTTTAGTTATAATTATGATGATACCCTAGATTCAGTCCTTTTCTTGTTCGTAATTTTAGAATCATGCCTTGACATCCAAGAGGATGGGCCACTTATCCTATTGAGCTTCTTCCCTCTTCCCATGACCCTGTCCTCCACCTTTTGTTCTTTTCCACCAACTCTTATTCTATTTTTTTCCATCAGTCGGTTCTAGTTTAAAGCCCTCTTTGAAATCTGTTCTTTCCTTTCTTTATCATGTGGACTCCCTTCCTGCCGATGGCCGCTTTTTAGGGACGATGTCCCCATGCTCTATCAAGATCCCTTCACAATAGACATTGTGGGGAAGGCAGATTTCAATCCCATCTGTGACCCCAATTTTTTCAGCCTTTTTTCTGGTATCAGATGCAGTTGGTGTCATTCCGAAAAGCAGAGTGGATTCTCTCAGATGCGAAACACAGGGTTGTGGTCAAAGGCTTGGATAAGTTATGATGTGGTCTTTCTTTTTCCCTCGTTTTGGTGACCAGTAGGGCTGTGTGTGCCTGTGGAACGTTAGATCCAGCTGGTGGATAGTGACACCATTACTGTTTTATTTTTTCCTCTTGTGAACAGTAGGTGCTTCCAGTGGCATTCTCAGCATTGAGAACATTGGTTTCCGTTCCCCTGGGAAAGGTTTCTCTTTCCAGTGACTTTTTTTGCAGCTGGATCAGAGGAAGGAACAGGAAAGAGGGATTTGTTTTTTCTTTCTTTTATGTTTACTCTCCACCTACTTTACTGATGGGCGAAATCCTCTTGTCCCTGACTGTTTCTGAAGCCTTGGTCACACAGACTTCCTCCGTCTTCAGCTTTCTGTCTCTCCGTACACGGCCCAGAGATATCTAGATTAATTTCCTACAAATTAAGGGCAAGCAATGTTCTGAAAACTACTGGTGTATTGGCTATGATAAAGTTGTCCCCAGGTAATATCTTCAAGTTATAAGATCTGTAGAGAGATCTTGTTTTCTCTCTCATTTTGGAGTTCACCTCCATTTTGGGTATATCTCTTGGGTGTTTCTGGCTGCTGATTTTAAAATGAGTTCTTAGTTCAAGTCCATGGGTTATCTGCCATTTCAGGGTAAGACTTCTTAACCTCATCTCAGCTGAGAATCTGGCTCCTGAACCCTCTCTTTGCCCCAGAGTTTGGAGGGCTTGTCCCCTCCATTGCTTTTCCCCTCCTACCCGTTTTTCCCAATTTTTTCAATTGCCCTTGGTTAGCTTCCCTGCTCAGCTTTGCTGCTCAGAAAACTAACTTCTTCTTTTGTTTCTCATAGGTATTGGACAATCAGATAAAGAAGGACCTGGCTGATAAAGAGACCCTAGAGAATATGATGCAGAGACACGAAGAGGAGGCTCACGAGAAAGGCAAAATTCTCAGCGAACAGAAGGCGGTATGTATAAGAAATCGCAAAGCCAGGTTTCAAAGGAGGGTTTGTGAACCATGCTGGTAATCACACACCTGAGACAAGTCTATTTCAGCTGATGAATCATTCTTTTTGTTTTATCCTGTGGAGTTTATTTCCAACAGGTGGCTCCCTCTGCAACTTTTTGTTCCTAGAAGCAGTGGAGGTATTTGTTCAGAATGGCCAATTTCACCTTTTACACTCTTCTTTAAGGGCTGATCTGTCATTAGATAGCACATTGTTCTTTAAAATGCCCCCTGACATAATGCCCATGTGTCTTCTCTTGACCTCCCTTATGTGCCTTCTCTTTTTCACTTGTCCATTTCTGTCATTTCTAATCCATGTAAACCTAACCTCCCTCATGCATCTTCTCTTTTTCACGTGTCCATTTCTGTCATTTCTAACGCGTATAAGCAGGTGTTTTAGAAACTTGCTGCTCATAAGGTTCAGCTGCAGTGCTTGCTCATCTCCGTATTACCCCAGATCCTACTGAGACTTTTTACGTCATACTCTCTAAAGGAGGGTCGTGGGGAGTTGTATTTTTGACCATCCCCCTCTTCTGGTTTTTATGATTCCTTAAGTTGGGGAAACTTTGTTGTAGAGAATGTAGGACAGTAGTGGCTGGGTGGTAAGGAATCACTCAGAAAATGACAACTCCCTGGGTGTTGAGAAGAATGAACTTGCAGATTCAAATTAGAGGCTCCTGCAGGCTCAGATCACATACACATGATACAGGGATTTAACGAGGTCTGCTTATTTGCAGAATGTCAGGTTCCTGAATAGCTCCTTCTGCCTGTTTTTAATGCAAGCCACTTAGCTAGTGTGGGGACAAGTAATCTCTGTTTTGGTAAAACAACTGAGTGCCATCCGTTTGAGCAGTAAGATTGTGACCCTCAGGGTACAGACTAGTTGAGTGCCTTGTTCCCTTTGGTCATATTGCCTGCCTTTCAGATGAGACCCTTACCCCAGTGCACGTGGCCCACGTTACTGTCGTTCTGGGAAAGCTGTCTGTGCTTGAGGTTTCAAAGACCCCCTGTGTTTCAGATGATCAATGCCATGGATTCCAAGATCAGATCCCTGGAACAGAGGATTGTGGAGCTGTCAGAAGCCAATAAACTTGCAGCAAATAGCAGTCTTTTTACCCAGAGGAACATGTAAGTATTCAAATTCTCACTGCGTGCATGATTACACTTTGGTCTTCTCACTGGGGCATAAGCTCTGTTGCTCTGTCTGATGGAGCTGGAGCAGATTTAATTACTTCTGCAGTTCGGCTCAGCCCCTCATCCTGTGCTTATGTAATCTTGCCCTCTCATAAGTGGTCTCATTCTACTATGTCCTCTCTTTTGAGCTAGGTTTTCTTAAATGCTTCAAATTGCCATCAGTTGCCGTCAGATTATAGAGTGTTTTGCACTCTGTAATGAGGCTATTTATAGTTTGCTTTTGGAAAGCTGCAGTTCTTGTTCCCAGACTTGCCTCCCATAAATAGCCAGAGGTGATCTTGTGTGTGCCCAATTGGGCTATTTTGCTGTTAATAAGTTAGGCCCTGGGGGATGAAGTTTGGGGTACAGCAGGACTCCCCATGTTCCAGGAGCACTTAGATCTTAATCTTTTCCCTGAAAGAATTACAATCGCCATAGTATTTTTTTTCTTTAGATATCTTTTCAGAGAGCTTCTAAAACATTCCCATCTTAGTTTAAACCAGTTTGGTAGACTTCTTTTTGGTTTTTGAGTCATTCCGGTTTCTGATGCTCCTGAGCAGCCTGATGGAGAGGTGAGCATGCTCACAGAGAAGTAGAAGGAATAGCATTCTTTCTCATCACTCTTTCTTCTCCAGGGTTCGCCTTGAAGAGTCATTACGGTACTCTTGTACTCTAAGGGGCCACTTTCTGCCCTCCTATACAAACAAACAAACAAACAAACAAACAAACAAACAAACAAACAAAAGGTCTACCAAAGGAATGAAAAGTTAGTATCTCTTGCATTCCCCTTGACCACACTCAGTCCCGTAGACAAGGGACTCTGAGCCATGAGGATTAAATTGGCCCTCGGTCTCCATGGCGGGATCCATGCACACGAGGCCAGATCAGAACAGAGATAACCTGGGAATGAGCATGAGGCCAGGTCAGGTCAAAGCTAACCTGGGAGTGATTATTGTCCACTTACTGTCTAAGGCACATCTCTCACTCTGTTGCTACTTGCCCTTCCAAGGGGACATGCTCACCTCTGATGAGACTGTGATTTTGCTTGGTTCCTCTTACCACCCCCACCAGGAAGGCCCAGGAAGAGATGATTTCAGAACTCAGGCAACAGAAGTTTTACCTGGAGACGCAGGCTGGGAAATTGGAGGCCCAGAACCGGAAGCTGGAGGAGCAGCTGGAGAAAATCAGCCACCAAGACCACACTGACAAGAATCGTCTCTTGGAGCTGGAGACAAGGTTGAGGGAGGTGAGAGTGAGGGTGATTGCATGAGAGGATTTGTTGGAGGACTCAGGGGTCCCAGATCAGCCAGGTGTCACATGAGAGGCGTTGTGCATGGAGAAGGGCAGACTGGGCACAGGGGTCTGGGTTAGAGTTCCACCTCCACTTCTGAAGAGTTTTGTAACCTTGAGCAGGGTACCTTCTCTCTGTGCATCAGTTTCCTCATCTGTAAAGCCACCATGAAAATGCAGTGTATTTTGCTATGTATAATGTGGACTGTTTTGCCCAAATTTTTGAGGGAAAAATAAGGGTGCACATTATATATGGGTGGTACTAATTCTGTATCTATATAAATGTTTTTAATTCTTTTACTTATGCATTAAAAATGTAACTCTAGAAAGCAATAACAATATCCATACACAAAATAATACCCTTTATAATACAAAAACCAAATATCTAAATATAAATAAATAAAAAATTGAATTAAAAAGTTAAAAGCTTTTTTTCCTGAAAGTTTGGAACAAAAACATGGGTGTGCATTATACATGACAAAATGTGGGTGCACATTAGACATGGCAAAATGTGGTATCTCCCTCACAGGGTTACATGTAGCTTATGTAGTTGATGCATCTTCAAATGGGGGCAGAGTGATTCCTCCTTGATCTTGATTTAGCAAGGGTTGCATGACCCAATCCATGCACAGACTTTAGCGCAGTGTTGGCTACATAGTGTGACTTAATGACAGTGGCAGAGGTCTCATAATGACAGTGGAAGTTTAAAAGAGAAACCCACATATTAGTTTTGTTTGATGGAAGGTTCTGTTCAGAGGCATAAGGAAGATAGGAAGGACAGCCAGGGTTTTGGGAGGAAAATACCACATATTTGGTTGTAAACATGTTGAGATTGATTGAAGTGATGAAGTTACATTAATGTACTCACTCACTGTGTATTTATTAAATGTCTGCTGTGTGCCAATTAGTAGTCTGATATACAGTTGTGACAAGACAGACTCAGTCCCTGATCTTGGAAGCTGTCAGCCTTGTGGACGGGGTTATCCGGCATCTGCAGTGCTGGAGTTCAGGAAAGTGGTTGTTGGAAGTGGGAACATCAGGCTGGGAGTGGAAATACCATGCCCAAATATTTGTGATGGAATTATTCAAAGAGTAGATGGTCACTCTTAAGGAAAAGACTGCTAAGCTGGCAGAGGTCTGATGACTAAACCTTGGGGAATACTCATGTTTAGGTACATCTTAGTTTGTACTGGAGTATTAAAATGAGACCAACTCTTCAAAGGACAGGAGTTGTCAAGGTGTGGCCCCCTCCACTAAATCGCCTGGTGTGTTGATTGAAATGCAGATTCCTGGGTGTCTTTCTCCCTCAGCCTGCTTTAACGGAATAGGGGTGGGGAAGTGGAGAGTAGGGTTTTGCATTTTTAACAAGTGCCCCAGGATATTCTTATATTTCTGAAGTTTGAGAACCATCGTCCTGGGTCATCCAAAAGCATTAGGTGATGGTTTAACTTTTATCATCAGGGCTATATTTTTACTCTTCAGTAACTTTTGTATTTCCCCACAGTGTCAGCCTTAAGTGTGTGAGTGTAAATAATGCAGATAGATTTCTCTGAGTGTGGGAACATTGGCTGGCTGTCCTGCCTTTCTTTTCCACAGATGTCTCTCTTACCTTCCCTACCCTGCAGCTGTATAGCTCATCTGGGTAATTAAAATGCCCCAGGGAAGCATGTTGCTTTGTTCTTAAATTAATACAGCTAGTCCCCCAAGGGTGGTAGGAAAGCAGGTCCACCTTCTCTCTGCTGCCTGCTGCTATTGAGATGGGGCAGAGGCGTCAGGCTCGGGTTTGCTTCACCTTGGAGAGCCCTGGGCTTTCTCCCCCTCCATGTGTGCAGTGTTAACTCTTAACTTTTTCTCAAACTGTGGGGAGTCCTGACTGTGCAGGGCTCCTGAGTTCTCCTGTCAGTGTATAGCATTCTGCTCACCCACCTCTGTTTGCTTCACTGTCACCTGCCACTTATGGTTTTGCCAAGTGGCATCAGGGGAATTTCCAGGCCTGCTACTAGAGTCGCAGCCTGCTCCGACTGCTGGCCTTTTAATGAGGCAAACAGTAAGTAGCAGAGCCAGACTTCCTGGGTTTGAAACCAGCCCTGCCCTTTTTTTAGCTCTGTGACATTTGCTCAGTTATTTGATCCGTCTATGCCACAGTTTGCTAATCTGTAAAAGGAGGTAATAATAGTACCTCCCTCACTGTTTTGCTATGAATATGAAAGGACTTAAGGCTGTGCCTGGCTTGTTGTGATTACAACATATGCTGCTGTCACATCGTCGTCATTGCCACCATTATCATCATCATTCTAATCCTCACTAGAGAATCACAGCCTTGGCTTCAGGTGCCACTGTCTTTCCAACCCAGACCTTTCTCCAGTTTCTGACCCATCATCCGAGTAGGCATTAGGCATCTCCACTTGGATGTCTCCCTCATCTCTCTAACTCAACCCATCAAGGCTGAACTTCTTATCTTTCTCCTCCAGACTGGCTCTTCCTCTCATGTTCTCTGTCCAAACCAATGGCCTCACTCTGCTATTGGTTAATTCACCTGCCCAGAAAGACAGATTTCACCTTTGACTCTTCTCTGTCCTTTGTTCCCTGCCCCACCTTGAACTAACCACTAAATTCTTTTGGTTCTCTAGGCTAAATCTTTTGTATCTTTCTTCTCTTCACCCATATGGCCTTTGGGACTCTGCTGTCACCTTTTCTGGGGAGCCTTATCCTATCCTCTTTAGCTGGATCTGATGTCTCCTTTGTGTCCCCACAGCCTTCCTTGTTCAACTCATCACTTTGTGTACCCCTTGGCAGTCCGTGTTGGAGAGTGAGCTCTCTGAGAGCAGCGAGCATCTCTTATTTGCTTGGTATTCAATGTCCGACACAGACATTGTCCTGGTTCCTAGGGCAGCCTTGTCAGTGCTTGTTAGGTCAATAGATGTACCTCACCTCCATGCCGTTGGATGTCTTGCTTCCCTGCTTGGGATTTTCTTTCTTCTTGGAGCTGCTCGTTTGGCTTTCTTTATTCTTCAGTACACAGATGCAGAGTTACTTCCTCTACCCCTCTGCTGTGTGCCCGTTTCATCCCTGCATGTCCTGACCCTTGCACTTGACCATGATATGTGATAATGGTTGGTTTTCATTTTTCTTCTAAACTTGAAGGGTAGATGTTGTCTTTCATCTCCATATTCCTTTTTACACAGAAATTACAAAGTAAATGTTTCTTATATCAATGAATGAAATGTTGAGTAGGTAGAGGGATAGATGCGCAGATGGAAGGAAGAACATTTAGTTCATAGTGTGTCATTGATACTGGTTACCTAATGGGAACAAATCCATTAGAGCAAGAATATTTAAAATACACAAATCCAGTCTGTTGTTCCATTTGTATTCTAATTATGAAGGTGTTCCTGTTACTAATATTTATATCTATTTACTTTTAAGTGTATTTTTAATAAGAGTACTTATTATAATGCACTGGAGATTGTTGTGTGATTTTTCTTATGAAGCCTTCCCAAGCATTTGAATATTTGTAAGTAAGGGATGATTTGTCTATACAGCCTCTCACATTTTCTTACTTCTGTTGATTTTCGAGACGCATAGAAATCAGACCCGTTTAATTGAATTTTCCCCCAGTTGATGGCTGAAGGATTTGATTCCATGACTATATTTAAGATACACATTGAACAACAGGTCACACCCTGGCTTTCTTTTTAGTTAAGGTCAACCAAGTATTTCTCTCTATTTCTCAGGTCAGCCTCGAACATGAGGAACAGAAACTGGAGCTAAAGCGCCAGCTCACAGAGTTGCAACTCTCTCTGCAAGAGCGTGAGTCCCAGCTCACAGCCCTGCAGGCTGCCCGGGCGGCCCTGGAGAGCCAGCTTCGCCAGGCCAAGACGGAGCTGGAAGAGACGACAGCAGAAGCTGAGGAAGAGATCCAGGCGCTCACGGTAGGCCTGGGGGGTGGACCGTTCAGGTTGCTGAAGGCCTCAGCCAGGATGAGTGTGGCACGAGAATGTCTGCTCGCCCTTAGAAATTTTGAGAGACAAAAAAACAATCCGTAGAGATGTTGAGTGGGCAGAAAATTGGCTTATACTGGCTTCTCCTTCATTGTAATTAGTATTCTCACTCGGTTGGTATTATCTGAGCTTTCCTTAGCATCTCGAAAAGGTCTTCCATTATTTATGTATCTTCCCTTTTTTAAAAATAATCATCATTATATATATATTTTCTTTTTTCAATTACAGTTGACACTCAGTATTACATTTGTTTCAGGTGTGCTTATCATGATATTTTTGACTTTCAGTTTTAGCCAGTCTATTTATTTGGATCTTCTACTTTGATTTTGAATAATCATTAAAAAAATAATAATCTTATACTTTACAGTAGTCTTTCCACCATATTTCTATATATGTTTTGGTTAACCTTCTTTATTTTATTTTATTTTTTTTAGTTGTAGGTTCTGCTTTGTCTTCTGTATGCATTGATATGATCTGATATATATTTTTAAACTAGTTTGAAGCTAACTCCCTTTGTTGAGTTTTAAGAGCCCATTATCTGAACTCAATTGGGAACGTGATCGGACAGTGCCAGGGTCCTTATAGACCAGTCCAGGACACAGGGACTTAAGGATTCTGGGGGCACATAGTAACTCCTATGTAGAAGCTGCCTGTGATTCCTAGGTTTTCTAGGACTTAACACCAAGTTCAGATACTGACTGCAATCTGAATTTCCATTGTCTTTGTGAGAACACTTATTAAACACCTGTTGATGTCACATGCCGCCAATATTTGGCTTGGAAAAAGTACTCAGATATCCCTTTATACTTTGCCTTGTTTCAAAATATACTGAAAGCAGTTTAGAGAGATACAAGACAGTATAACAAGGTAAATAAGAAGAAAAGGCAAAGAGAAAATAAGACTATAAAAATGGAGGTAAGAACGAAATGAATATATAAGATCGAATGCAAAGAAAGCTTGTACACTTTCTGGAGTTGGGTGGATGGGGAGGAGGACAGCCAGACAGCATTTCTTAGTTGCTAAAAGAGACACTTAAAAATCTAACCAGTATTATAGTTATTGCATTGTATGTTAATATTTTGCCCCTGTAAGAACACCCAACCTCTGAAAGAAGGAGGAGCCATCAATAATTTAATCCATACTTACTAAGTCCTCACTATGTGCCTAGGACTATGTCTTTAGTCTTTTCTCCCCAAGGGACTGGCATGTAATCCCTCAAATCCTTTCACATTGGAGAAAGACACATTTATCTCACTGCTCTGTTGGAACTGGGAGGGAGGATGGTGGCCCTGTATCTTATCGTTCTGTTTGGAAGGAGGAGGGTAGAAAATAGAGCGTGTGTCACTGCTGTTTATCTGTGGGGAAATTAGTCTTTAAATCCTGTCTTGCTGCTGGTTGGAATGTGCTGTGTCTAATGGCTGCCGGGAGCCTAGCACAGCAGCAAGTCACGACTTAATTTAGATGAGATCACTGCCTCAGAGCATCTTCATGGGAAAAAAGAAACAGCCTCCCTAGGTCTAGAAACTAGGGCTCAACCAGTGTTTCAGATGCAGATGCCACGGGAAACAGGGCTTCTTAAAAATGATGGCATAAAATTGCCTTTGGTCAGACAGCTGTTTGCAAACCCATCATGCAGGAATCCCAGCCGCATGTCAGTTTGCCATCGTTCAGTTTTGAGGCTATAGGTTTTCCCTCTCTCCTCCTTTTGGTTATGTCCTATAAACCTGGTTACAGGTTGTGGTTGTTGCCTGAATGGCTTTGTTGAATTTGTTCTGAAGAATGTATTTTCCAAGAGAAAGAGAAAATGGTTACAAATGCAGTACATTGATGCTCTTTCATTGTTCAAGGCCCAAGTTCAGACCCAGTGTAAGCATCAATCAAATTAAATCTAAAATTGTCTCCCAGGAGGCTTGTGAGCTTAACAGCAGGCTGTTTTATCAATAAAAGGGAATAGTCAAATGGACTATTATTGCTTATCTCAAAGAGGCCTCCGTCTCCTAGCCTGGGAAAGAGTAGTTACTCCATTTGGCCTCTGCCTCTGGACCGTATTAGATGGATTGCAGTTAAATTGAAGATCTGCACTGAAGGAGCTTGGCAGGGGCCACTGGGAAGCTATTGTCAGTCTGCTTTCTTCTTTTCTGCTCTCCCTTTACCCATCCTGTCAATTGCATTTGGATTGAAATTCACTGGCTGAGATTAAATCAAGGTAGAGACCAACAGGAAAGTCAAATTTAAATAAAAATCCACATTTTCAAGATGCTTCCATGCTTATTTGTGGAAGAGAGAATTTTCTGCCTGGACTTGAAATTTAAGACTCCATGTAACCATTTCTGTAAGGAAGAGAATTTGAGTCTGCACACTTTAGAGCACCCAGATGTGTGACATGATGCAAGCATCACTCTTAATGGTGCCATGGAGTAGAGGTGTGGTGTGAGCCCTCCATACACCAGCAGGGCCCCATGGACATGTTTCGTGTCCTTTCTCTCATGTTCTTTAATTGATTTGGTTAAATGACTGATGCAGAATAATCAAGAGTCTAAAGCTGGAGACACTAATGAAAGGAATCCTCCCAGCATCGCATGATCATGAGATCCCAAAGTCATCCTCTTTGATTGTTAAAATTGTTAGTCAATGCATGCTTTCATATTTTTCACATAAATCCCAAACTTTGTACTTAATTGGTGAGCCATCAGTGTCTAGCCAAGATGCGAAATTGGGGCATGTAAGGTGCCAATCTTTTTTGGTGCCTACTTTCAACAGAGAAAGGGATAGATGCGTGGATGCCTGAGCGTTCTACAGTTCTGACCATGGATCCCAGGAGGTGGTCAGACATCAGAACACTGGTTTACTTTCCTCAGTTCTGCGGGTATTTTCTCTCGTCAAGGCTGCATTATAATTCTCTTTTCCTTTTTCCTCTTGTAACTTTCCTTAAAGTTAATGAAGACATAAGTACTCTCCCGAGAAACTGCTGCTCTGCTCTTCAGGCTACGGCCTGTTTGTCCTGCTTCATTGTGATCCCAACCCCTAGCTCAGTGGTTCTCAAAGTTGGGTCTGTGGATCCCTGATGGTCCCTAAGTTCAGATTATTTTCACAGTAATACTAAGATGTCATTTGACATTTTTTCTTGGGTTAACACACTGATGGTTCAAAAGCAACATTACTGTTATTTTAAAAGAAATAAAATACAAATATTTTAAAAAAGATCTCAGTTTTAATTTCTAATATGGTAAATAGAGATAGATGTAATCCACATAAACAAAAGTTCTTTGGGGTCCTCAATAATTTTTAAGAATAACTATTCCTTGTAGCACCTCATGTCTCATTAACACTCAGTTATTTCATTGAGAGAATGCAAAGCTTGTCTTATGTATTTTATTGTCCTTACCTATACTATTGTGTGACCTTTTGCTTTTTTGTGCATTTGGTTTACATTTTATTTCAAAGAAACATAAAACACATTTCTTGACTTTTTTTTTTACTCCAGTCCAATAATTGTTAAGTTCTTATAGTATTTCTGGCAGTCACAACAGGATTTGTTCTACATTTTGTATTTAAGTTTCACAATCAATAATAAATCAAAAACCATATTGATGGTAATTCATTACATTATACCCTCAAACAGGATTGCCATTTGATGTGTCAAAATGATCCAAAGGCCTCAGTTATGGTAAATTTTAAAGAAAATGAAACAGTATTAGTGATTGAAATTTCAGACGACAATGGAACAGTTAAACAAGCTTTAAATGGTGCAGTGTTAGTTGGAAATTTTGCTACTAATAAGGAGATGGAGCCTTGACTGGTGTGGCTCAGTGGGTTGAGCACCAGCCTGAGAACCAAAGAGTCACTGGTTCAATTCCCAGTCAGGGCACATGCCTGGGTTGTGGGCCAGGTCCCCAGTAGGGGGCGCGTGAGAGGCAACCACACATTGATGTTTCTCTCCCTCTCTTTCTCCCTCCCTTCCCCTCTCTCCAAAAATAAATAAATAAAATCTTAAAAAAAAAAAAGTGGAACAGGTTGTCTATTTCTAAGCCTAGGCCAGGGAGCTTTTTTATGGTCATTGCTTAGGCTTCAAAGAAATTAACTCTACCCTCAGCTTCTTGTTGCTGTCTCTGAGAGATTTCACATTAAATAATCATTTATCAGTGGGCCACATTCAGTCTGCCTCCTATTTTCTGTCAATAAAGTTTTATTAGTACATAGTCATTCCCATGCTGTGTACTAATAAAACTTTACATGCTGAGTATAGCTGCTCTTATGCTATGAGGGCAGAGTTGAGTAGTTGTGACAGAGACTAAATGGCCCTTAAACCTAAAAAATTTACTATCTAGTCCTTTAAAGAAAAAATTCGCTCACTCTGTAGAGTTTTTTAATATATGGGTCTTATTCTTTTAGGAAGAACCCTGGCCTTTTGTCCTTGGTGATCATGAAATGAACTCAAGGGAGTTGGATGGTCTTTGAGGCCAGGCTGCTGCTTGCTCACAGATGAGATTTCAACATCAGTGTAGATAGCCACGTTCCTGCTTTGGATAAATTATATTCTTACCTCATTCAATGAATAAGTCACTTGTGTTGTTGCTGGGTAAGAAGCACATTGATATTGGGGAAAAATTTATAATCTACTAAATTAGTCCATAAAAATATCAGCTACTTTTTTTGGAAATTGATTCTAAATGATCACTCAACATATGCATCTGTTTGTGAGTCTGTCTATGCAACTCTCTATTTTTGTTTTGTTTTAGCATTTTTTCCGGTGCTCTTCATTATTTTGTGTAGATTTAAGTTTCTGGTTGTCATTTTCCTTCTGCTTAAAGGACTTCCTTTAACATTTCTTATAGTACAGGTGTGCAGGTGGCAAATGCCCGCACCTTTGTATGTATGAAAAAGTGTTTGTTTCACCTTTGTTTTTGCAAGATATTTTTGCTGGGTATAGAACTCCAGGTTGACAAGGTTTTTTTGCTTTTATTTCTTTTGTCTTTTGTTTTTTTCCCTTCTAGTGCTTTTAAAGATGTTGCTCCATTGTCTTCTAGCTTGCTTCCTGCCCTTACCCAGACCCCTTGGTTAGAAATCTACTGTCTGTCTTCTCTTTCTTTCTATATATGTAGCTCGTCTTTTTCTCTGACTGGTTTTAAATTTTTCTCTTTGTTACTGGTTTTAAATTTTGAATTAGCTTAAGTTTCATCATGGTTCTTGTGCTTGTGTTCATTGAACTTTTTGCATATGTGAGGTTATGGTTTTCATCAACTTTGGAAAATTTTTGGCTATTATTTTTCCAAATACTTTCTGTGTCATCCCTACAGTCCTTCAGGGATTTACATGTACAGGGTAGGGCAAAAGTAGGTTTACAGTTGTGAGTATGCAAAACACAGAGTTTATTCTTATATTATTAATGTATTATTTTCCATAGGAACAACTGTAAATCTACTTTTTCCCTACCCTATATATTAGGCTACATGAAGTTGTCCCGCAGCTCATTAATGTTCTGTTCATTTTATTGTCTTTTCTTTTGCCTGTTTCATTTTGCAGTTTATTGCTGTGTCTTCAAGTTCATAACTTTTTCTGCAATGTCCAGCCTGCTGTCATAAACTTGTAATATTAATTTATGGCAAAATAGACATAATAGAGAATATATTACAGCTCTAAAATGACATAGTGTCTTGTAGACCTTCTGATGTAGACTAATTTTTTTTTTTTTTTTAAAGAGAAGGAGCACTTTTGCCTCTTCCCCAGGCTGGATTCTTCTTTGGGCCTTCAGAGCTAAGCAAACAGTGTCATAATCCACCTTGTCTCTCAAATCAAAAGGCTGTTAGAATTTGACTTCTTCTTTTCCCTTGACCCCCATATTCATCAGCAGGTCTTATTACCTGTGTTTCCAAAAGAGATCTCAGTCCCATCCATACCCCTTTGTCTTTTGCCACCATCATCTTTTCATTGAAAGCCAGTGGTTTCCCTTCCCTTTTCTATTTTTGTCCTGTTTTGATCTATTCTTCCTACTGCAGCCACACAATGACAATCATGTCATGTAAGTCTGCTTCTTAAAGCACCATTAGCTTCCAATTAATTGTATTCTGAATGTAATCCAGACCTTTTTCTGGGCCTTCAAGATCCTTAGTCCCTGCCTGCCTCTCTACCTTCATCTTGAGCCATGTGTTCCTTCTCTTGCTGTGCTTTAGCCGGGTAGTTTTCAAAAATCATTTGGCCACAACCTACCAAAAAATACATTTTACCTTGTATTTTAATACAGGGGAGCATATAGAGTGTATTTCATTGATTTTTAAGGTATCTAAAATCAGGATGCATCTTATAATCATAGTCTATATATGATTATATAGTTGTATAGACATAAACATGTCATGGATTACTTGACAGCACTTTTTTAACGCTACATAAAATTGTGATAGTCTTACAATTGATAGCAACTTAAACTTGATAAATTATGATATCTCAAACAAATTTCCTACAACAGTGTTTACTGTTGTAGAAAAGGTACATTCTGATGTTTTTTATTCTGTTGTGTTTACTCCATTTCATTGGATAAAACAAACCAAAAAAAATCCCACATGTCGTGCTCGACCCTGGGTCACAGCTTGAACTTGAAAAAATTCTACTCTAGTCACTCAGATTTTTTTTTCTCTTCATCAGATACACCAGTCCCCTTCTTGCCTCAGGGTTTTTGCACATGCTGTTCCCTCTGCCCTTTTCTGCTCTTTGCATAACTAGCTCCTCATCATCATGCAGGTTTCAGTATAATTATCACCTCTTCAGAAAAGTCTCCTTTACCACCCCATCTAAGTTCCTTTCTAACTCCCTTACTCCCTTTTCTGTTTCCTTTACAGCATTTGTCACAGTTGGTAATGATGTGCTTATTTATGTTCTAGTTCCCCTCATCAGAATGAAGGTGTAGGCCCTACATGCTTTGTTATCACAGTGTCTGGCACATAGATGCACTCAAAAAATTCTTGTCAACTGAATGAAGCAGTTCTGCCTCTACATTTATTTCAAGATTACTGTGAGGTTTCTGAATCGCAGCAGCTTTTGATAAAAACAAAGAAAAAGTTCCTACTTTGTCCTGGCTTTTGTCCTGTGTGTGTGTGTGTGTGTGTGTGTGTGTGTGTGTGTGTGTGTGTGTCTTGGGAGAATGGTTGGTGGGGGAGGCTCAGTGAGAGGGAAGAAGGAAGGGTTAAGGTTGAGGAACAAGACAGATGAAGGAGAGTACAAATTTCATTCTTTATTATGTTTTTTTCTTCCACTCATCCCTGGGCATTAGTGTGAATGTTCATATATGTTTGTAAAGGGTAGACATATGTGGTCTAAGTAGTTCCTTGTTGTATGTCAACTGTAATTGAAACATTAAATTTAAAAAAAGTTAATTTGGTATTAATTCAGCATCATGTGTTCCTGTAGCTTATATTTCTGATGTTGGGAATGACTTCACTAATTAATTCTTTGAAAAACAGATGCTATGGCTGCTGCAACAGCATTTCTGGCTTTCTGTGCAAATACTGTTCTCTTTATTTGACCTGCAGCACATACAATTGTATTCCTCCCTGTGGAAAATTTATAATCAACTTCTTACCTTTTAGGCACATAGAGATGAAATCCAGCGCAAATTTGATGCCCTTCGTAACAGCTGTACTGTGAGTATTAACCAAAAATGATTAAAATAGCATAAATTTCAAGCCGAGAAGGAAAAGGGGATGTCTCTTTGTGATATCAGGACTGATTTTTGATACAAACTTTTAGCTTGAAGCAGTTAATGCTCTCAAGTCGATTGGCGTTTCTGAGCCCCAGAACTTCAGTTTCTTGGGTTTCTGCCAGTTTTAAACATTTAAAACCATTCTTCATCCTGAAGGGAAGGTAATTGGAATGGCCCAAATAATTCTCACTGCACAACCACTTACAGATTTCAGTAGTTGCAACAAAAGTCCCAAGGCGGCTCCCTATCCTTCTCCAATGAGGAAGGCTCCCAGGCTAGCCCACGCCAGAGATTTCCCAGGCAGTAGGGGCAGTTATATAAGTATTAACAATGGCTGGACTTTTTCTGGACAGACCTCATAAAGTACGCTGATCTTAGGTGTACAGCACCGTGAAATTTTTATATGTGTAGACAACTGTGTAGCCAAGACATGGATCAAGATAAAGAACATTTCCAGTCCCCAGAGGTCTCTCTCATATTCTTATGAGCATCCTTTGCCCAAAGAGTAACCACTACTCTTACCTCTGATTCCATAGACCAGCTTTGCCTGTTCTCGAACCTCATTTAAATGAAGCTCTTTTGGGTTTAGTTTTTTTTTTAACTTAAATAGTCTATGTGTTTCATCCATGTTGTAGCCGTCAAAAACTTGTTTGTTTGTTTTTTTTCATTACGGCGTGGTGTTTCCAGTGTGTGAATTGTTTTTGCTATCAGTAAAGCTGTTGGGAACCATTCCTGTACAAGTCCTTTGGTGGCTATAAGCACTTGTTTCTGATGAGCATATGCCCAGGAGCAGAATAGCTGGCTCATGAGATGTCCCTCTTGTTTGATTCTAGTGCACCCAAGAGATGGGATTTTTGTCCTTATTTCCTGATGCTGATGGCTGAATCCGGGTGGGCCCATGTTAGAAATGTCTGTCGATTTCCTACACTCTCTCCCCCTTCTTCACAGAGTTGATGCATTCTGTTCCTATACTCTTTTGCCCTACTTTTTTAGGTTTTTTTTTTGTCTTGGTTTCTTATTTTACACAAGAATTATTTGCTTATATTACATACATGCTCATAAATGATCACTGAATAAAATATAGATCTTTTTATGGCTGTGATATTTTTAGATTACTCTATTTTCCTAAATAAACTTGGATGTATTTGAAATGTGTATATCAGTAATTCTTCATCTGGAGATTTCCTTTCTTCTTTTTTAGTCTTTTGGCATAGGGACATTTTTAAAAAAATCTTTTTTATAGTTGTATTGAGATATAATTGGAGCACAATACCCTGATGAGTTTTGAAATGCTTATATACACCTGAGAAACCAGCACAATAATCAAAATCATGAACCTTCCCATCATCCTCAAAAGGTTCCTTGCGCTCTTTTGTAAGCCACTCTCCCCCACATTTTTAAAATTGGAAATTTAGTTTTTAATAGAATATGGCAATATGTGGAATTAATTTGGTTATTTTCTCAACTTATGTAAGTTTCAGACTCTCTTTATTCTTCAAATTTGCTTTGGAACAGTGAGTTCTAAACTTTCCTTTTTTAGCCCTGGCAAATAAAGTGGGAGGAGGAATCCCGCCACATGTCGGCTAGTGCAGCGGGGCGGCTTAGTGGGCCAAGCCGTGCTCTCTGGTGTTTGGCAGACCAGGTTCAGTTTCCAGATTGACCTCTTGGTAGCCTATGCGATGCTGCCTTCCCAAGCCTCTGTTATCTGTAAAACGGAGGTAACCTTGTTCTTGATTCCAATATCATTGATACTAAGACACATAATTTATTTAATAACTGCTCTTTGGGGGTTGGCTGAGGAAAGAGAGACAGGTGCTTAGTTCCAGTATACGTTCAAATTTCAGAAACAGTAAAACTTAGGAAACACTGAGTCATAAAGTTAGAAGTTTGGTAATAATATCTACCTCATGGGATTCCTGCAAGAAATAAATGAGATGATGCATTGAAGTTCTTGCATAGGGCCTGGTCCATAGAAAGTGCTAAACAGTGTTAGTTACTATTACTACTTTATTATATTGGATTTATAAAATAAGAGTAAATCCTTTGTTTAGAAAAGGGTTCTGATCCTTAAAAAAGTTTCAAAGCCATCCTTTTAGAACAACATTTGGCAGCAGTAGTCAACCTCAGTTATACTTTTGCAAGTTCAAAGGCTGTTTTCAAGACACTTCAGCGAGCATGACAGATGTTTCTTTCTTGTGGGTGCTGTCCAAAATTGTCTTCGCTAGGAAATGTCATCTTCGTTACTGTTGGGAACTCCTATATAATAACTCCATTGATAGAAGCTCCCAGTTAGCAGCTTTTTAAAAGCTCATAAACAGTAAGATTCTCAAACTCTGACCATTTCTATATTTTGAAGAGATTTAAAAAAAGGATTTGATTCAATCTGGCACCTAAAACCCTACCTAAGTCTGTTTTGGAGGGGAGTTGGTGGGCAAACATATGACATAGTTTTAATTATGAATCAATCTGTCAGCCATAAGATTAAAAATAAATAATATGCAAATAGCTGCCTTCAAGAAAATACCAGGCATTAAAATAGGACTTGAGTCCTGTGTCTTTTTAGCCTGATGCTCATTATCTGACTGGTTTTTTCACCTCTAACATGCTATTGAATATTTACCTGGTAACATTCCCTCTACAGGTCTCCTTCCTGGGTGATAGAGGTTATATCTATTTCTCAGAACTGTGATGTTTGTATGAAAGCCTTGAAAAGCAACAGATAACCCCAAAATAGAGGTTTTTTTTGGACACACATCATTTTTTATATCCTATTTTCTCTTAGAACTGCACCACGATATCTTATCTGCAAAAATGATATAGAAGAAAGGTCTGGTAACCCCTGTCTCCCTCATCCTTTTTTACTGTTAACATGCAATCAGACATCAGGCTTAGAGTTTATCTTTTTTACCCTCTGTCCTTGGAGTTGAAAGGTTAACAGACTCTAGTATTTGCCCGTGGTTTGGAGAGAATATACTGAATGCTACAAAGTAGACCCAAGAATTCTCCTTGCGTATTATCTGATTCAAAATCATCTATTATAAAAAGTCTATTTTATACTTTTTTTTTTAACTGTGGAGACCATGAATTTACTACCTTGTCCCAAGTCAGTTCAATATCTGTAAACTCAATTGTGTGTATGTGTGCGTGTGTGTATAACACAGAATATCACAACTCTAGCTAGACCTATTATGTCGTGGGCAGAGAGAATATATAAAACTCTGAATGAATTAAAATGCTGTAATGAGTGCTTGGGTGCTTCACACAAACACATCATCCTTCTCTTGTCCAACGGGCAAAATAGAGACAATGACAAAACCTAGAACTAGCAATCACAAACTCTAATAGAAATTAGAGACATGAGACCCCCTCCATAAAAACCAAATGACAAGAGGGAAATAGAAGGGCACTTCCTGCTCCAATGGGCCCATCTCAGCTAAAATGAGAGTAACAATCTGGGCACCTAATTGACTTTTTTCAAGTGTTTCTTCTTAAGCAATTTGTAATTTAATTTTGGGGAAAAGAGAAGAGGTGGCAGAAATAGATTCATAACAAACTACATTTTCTTGTCATAAATCTCAAAGCAAGTGGGTACCCAAAGGCTTAAATATATGCTTCAGATGTCAAGGAAATAATTTTGGCAATGTGTATATTCTTATGTGAAAAAATATTCTGTAGTCTCTGCCCCCCCCCAAGAGGCATCACTGTAATCTTTACCATGAAACACTATTAATTTTTATCCCTTGTATTTTGCATGTTACATTAAGATGGAATAGTAGGCAAGAAAATTCAAAATGTTAAAACAATAGACACAGAAGGATAGTGAATATAATATTTATCTCCATGTCACAGATGGAGAAATCAACCCAACAAAGCTCAGCGTTCCTTTTTTGCGGTCCCTGAATGCATTTTACCACATAGCTTCCAGGACAGTTTGCCTCAGTTTTGTTTTCCTTTGGGAAAGAGGTAGAAGGGAGCATCATAGTTAAATGGAGACATTTGCGGTCTAGTATGAAAAGTCTTAAGGAGTGGGTTTACTGCATATCAGAAGGAGACCGGTTGAACTATTAGGCATTTGCTTATTCGTTATTTCTGGTGTTAGGAGATTTAACCATATTACAGAAAGGGTGATACAGGGATCCTTATGAGGTATCACTGCTTGCCAGGAATGACAAACCAGCAGTGTTTTCCTGTTTTTCCTCCCTGATGAAGAAGGACTCTCAGCTAAGAACCTGACCGGGTTACTTTTATTCCCCCTTTCGTAGCTGACAGTGTGCTTCAACCAGTACTTTAGGAATTAACATGACTTCTGACATTTAAATACAAATTCCTAGACCACTTACTGCATTAAAAGTATATCAGCTCAGTTAACAAAACGAAAAGCTATATTTTCTGAGCCACATTGAACAAATGTACTTAACTTGACGCTCTTGATTTCTATGTGCCTGGGAAGTTTTTTTTTTTTTTAATTGCTAATCACAGGTGGTTAAGTAGGCAATTAGTCATGGAAACAGTGTTAACATTTCATAAACTAACTCTACTCTAGGTTTGAATATTGGAAACAATTAATAACCATAGGCTTAAAGCCATTTCCTTTTAATTTACATCTTTTTGTTACATAAAATTTAATTTACTGCCTGCGTGCCTCATTCCAACTATTATAAGAAAATTGGCCTTAAACTTCTGAAGCATTGTGTGTTAAAGCCCTCTGCAAGTGCTGATACTGAGCCTCAGCAAAGCGAATAGGAAAGCTAAAAACACTGAAATTGAAGTCATTCTGCCACTGAGCGAGGAAATAATTTAGCAACCTGATTAAATCTCTCAATAAAATGACAATTTCATATACATACTTTCCCATTTTCTGATAGCTAACTGTATAATAAAAACCATTAAAGTGATGCCATAGTATAATATTATATTTTCAGGATTACTCTGAGCTTCCTTGAAGTTTTTTTTCCCCTTTGTTGCATGAAATTAAATATATTGCCTGAGATATTATTAAAATAACTTAGTGCCCTTCATTAATTCTTCCTCGATAAGAACTTTATTTTAGTTTCTAAGACTGTCTCCAATTATAACCTCCTATAGATCAGAAGTCCCCAATCACTGGGCTAAGGACTGCGACCATTTCGTGGCCTGTTAGGAACTGGGTTGTGAGGGAAGTTTACCTGAGCTCTGCCTCCTGTCCCCTACCCCTTTCCATGGGAAAAATGGTCCCTGGTGCCAGAAAGGTTGGGGGCTGCTGCCATAGACTGTATTGTGGACACTTAAGCTTAATTAGCTGATTGTGAAACCAGCCCTCATTCCTTTCCTCACTTTGCATTTTCCATGTTATATTATTGTCCATGAACTTTATCTCATTTAAAGTTGCCCCTTCTGTGTGGTCTTCGCTTTTTATTGATTTGCATTTGCCGTGTTTTCCAGATGAATCCTGAGTTAGAAATGGAGACTTTTCTTTTTCTACCATAGTGTGTGTGTCTTAATACTCAGTGGGTAGGCACGCGAACTTGGGTGTGGCTCTAAGAGTTGGATCGGCAAACACTGGAGTTGCTCATTGATTGCCAGTGTCCTGCAGCTTCAGAAGTCCATGTCTCTAGAAGCATTTTCTCATTTAAAATTGACTCGCATGGTGTGTAACCAGATTTCTTTTATCTTTTAGGTAATCACAGACCTGGAGGAGCAGCTAAACCAGCTGACGGAGGACAACGCTGAGCTCAACAACCAAAATTTCTACTTGTCCAAACAACTTGATGAGGCTTCTGGTGCCAACGACGAAATAGTACAGCTGCGAAGTGAAGTGGATCATCTCCGCCGTGAGATCACGGAGAGAGAGATGCAGCTCACCAGCCAGAAACAAGTAAGGGCGGTTCACAGCACCAGAGATCCCCAGTCCCCGATCCCCTTTGGATCAGAGTGAGTGCCTGGTGCATCTCTCTCCCAACTTCCAAGACCGAGTCTGTCCAGTAAATGGGCTCTTTTTTATAGCTGTGTCTGTTTTAAAGGCTTGGAGGTTTAAAAATGGCTTTTGAAAGTGTGTAGTTCTTCTTTATTTTGATTTTTAAGAATTAAAAATAAAATACATTGCTCTGGAAGGCCAATGTGTGCACGTTGGTCTTTAACTGCAGCCTTGCTTTGGATTCTGCCTGTAAGATGGGGGCAGAAATGGCCCTTTGTTCATTCTCATCCTGTCCTCTCAGTCAGTAGAAGAAAAAGATAAACTGTATTTCAACCTGTAGTGAGAAAGTTGTGCTTTTCTGAAACTGATTTGACACAAGAACATCCAGGAAATCCTCATTTGATACAAGGCACAACTCAGTGGTACTGATTTGCAGACGATGGAGGCCCTGAAGACCACCTGTACGATGCTAGAAGAGCAGGTGATGGATTTGGAGGCCCTGAATGACGAGCTGCTGGAAAAGGAGCGGCAGTGGGAGGCGTGGAGGAGCGTCCTGGGTGACGAGAAGTCCCAGTTTGAGTGCCGAGTTCGCGAGTTGCAGAGGATGCTGGACACTGAGAAACAGAGCAGGTATGACTTGCTGTTTGTAGAAAGCCGATGACAGATGACTACAGCGGGATCACCTGAGAGTTATGAACAGGGTGACCAATTGTCCCAGCTTGCTCAGAACTGAGAAGTTTCCTGGGACAAAAGACTTTCAGTGCTAAAGCTGGGAGACTCTTGGGCAAACCAGGATGAGTTGGCCACCCTAGTTGTAACTACGGTCAGTGTCACTTGGATTTGGTGGCATTAGCTGTTGTATGTTTACTCCGTGGAGAGACCTAGGAGTCAGAGCATGGCAAATGTCTCAGTGCTTTCTTTGCAGAAACTCTTTCCTCAGGTTTCATATCATGGTGACCATGTAGCGAGACTATCACCATTTTAGTCCTGGTTGTGGGCAATACGAGCCTTCCCTCTATCCTAGGGTTTCTCAACCTTGGCAGTGTTGACAGTTTGGGCAGGATACTCCTTTGTCATGGAAGCTGCTGTGCACACTCTATGATGTTGAATGTCTTCCTAGTCTGTGCCCACTAGATACCAGTAGCACCCCCTCCTCAAGTTGTGGCAATCAAACATGTCGCCAGACATTGTCCAGTGACCCCTAGGGGTGCAAAATCACCCCCATTTGAGAACAACTGCTTTGCAAGAATGGTTTCGTGTTTGTTTTGTTTTTTTTTCTTTCTTGATAGGAAAGAATAATAATACTTTCAGGCAGTATTCTTCCTCTACCTTCTCACTTTTGTTTCCAGTCCCCCGGCATGGAATCCCCTTCCCACCAGAGCCACGATAATGCAGGTTGTGTACTGCATAGCTCTAGGTGGTGCCATTCATACTGAAGACATCACAGATCTGAAGATTTATTAGGACAGTCTTATAGCTCACGGCAGGAAAGTGTTTTGCTTGAACAGAATTGACGTATTAGAACAGTTTACCAACAGATGGAAATAACGGTCTTGAAGAACAGGTGCCATTTTCCAGTTTGCACCAGGTACCATATAGGCTAGAGTTAGCCCCACGGCTTCATTTCTGCGTGCCGAATTGTGCCCGTCCTTCATAAACTCGCTAACATCTCCTTCCTCGGAAACTTGCCTTCCTGTGATACTCCGTAAGCAAGATAAACTATACATAGAAACATCTATCATTTAGTTGGATTCTGTCAGACACATTTTGGTGTTTTCCACATTTACTTGACTATAGGAGACTCAACTATTATAAATGTGTTGGATATTATAGTTTATATTGTTAGTTAAACTAGGAAAAGATTAGAGTCTAAAGATGAGAACCATCAGTTTCAAGAATTGGTAGAAATATTCCCTTTTTTGGACATCCTCTCACTCAAAACATTTGCTGACGTGAGGGACTGCTGGTTTAACATCTGTTCTTGCTTCCCTCTGAACTCTTGGGCCCCTGAATCCTCACAGTGTGTTCTGGTTGCATTCACACAGACCCCTCCCTCTGCCCTCAATTCAGCTCCTATCCTAGTTGCTTCTAGAGTCCTTCAGAGACAGTTTTGGTCATCGGATGCAGCTTCAGCATTAAGAGGTACGCAGCTACACACGATAGGTGTCATTGTAGTCTGTGCTTAGGTAGATATTTCACGTATACTTTCAGGGGCAATAATAAAATGCCTTCCACCTCCATTTTGGCATATGTGGGATACTGAGATGAGTAAATTCTAATTCTTAATTCTTGCCCTCAAGAGGCTAAGAGTCCAGTGGAGGAGATAACTTATGCATTCATATATTTATCACCTAAAATAGAGAGTGGGGTAGGCCAGGAAAGAAGTCCATTTGTGCTTTGGATACAGAGGAAGGAGAGGTTACTTCTGGTGGAGAAATTGGGAGAGATTTGATGGAGGACATGGCCTTTGAATTTATTCTTGAAGGCTGAGTCAGGTTTGGGTTTGTAGTGTAGGGAAGGAGAACATTGCCCATGAAGGAGCTTGCTACATGCCCAGGTAGGAAAGAGGCAAAATGTAAGACATACCTGGGGAAGGGAAGTGATTTTTCCAGTTTGCTTTGAGTTTTTCTTTTCTTTAACCTTACTTACAGATATATTCATCAGATTCAAGTTTCAGTTTCTTGATGAGCACACAAAACACTTATGTCTTACATATACTTTAAGGAGAGGAAATGTTTGCTCAAATGGGGTCTCCCTTTATCCTTTGCACCTGGTGGTCCTTCATTGGGACCTCATTCCATTTCTACTCCCATGGGAGGGTGTGACAATTTTGAAAAATTCCATTCAGCCCAGTTGCATTTGGAAAAATGCCCTTTCCTAGTCAACTTTTCCAAGGGAATACTGACAGGAACTTTACTTTTTAAGACTATTTTTACCCAAGGCCTAAAGTGGGTCAAACCTTCGCTCCGTAAAAAGTCAGAAAGCAAGGCATAGTTTGGAACTAGGATTCAAGGTTGGGCATCTACCTGGCCCACAGCCTGTCTGGTTACTTATCAGGACTAGAGATGGGCCAGCTTCCTTTCTCCAGATCGATGATGATGGGGCTTCTGAAAGTGGGCCTGTGTTTTTCGGCAGGGCAAGAGCCGATCAGCGGATCACCGAGTCGCGCCAGGTGGTGGAGCTGGCCGTGAAGGAACACAAGGCTGAGATTCTCGCTCTGCAACAGGCTCTCAAAGAACAGAAGCTGAAAGCCGAGAGCCTCTCCGACAAGGTCAGTGCCCATCCCTTCTGCCTTTCAGGAAAACATTCTCATTTCCTTCTTTTAGAAGGCATGATTGACAAAAATTCACATGCACTCAATGGTCAATGTATTTCATAAACATGCTTTTACTTATTCCAGTAAAGTTCCACAGTTACATGTCATTGTGGGACATCCTTGGTTGGCAATAGTGTGGGTGGGTGTGGTGGGTGCTGGGGTATCACAGTCAGTCAGTGACTTATGTTTGGGCCCCTGAGGTCCAAATTTTGATCTGGGCATACAGCTCTCTCATTTTCTGGCACTTGATTTCTGGATGGCTTTATGGATTTAATGTTGAGCATCCTTGGGAAGTGCTTGGTAGCAAGGATTAATGATCATTCTGTCACTTCAATAAGAGGCCGCTCAGTCTGTCCGTGTTCCAAGTCCAGGGATGTGATAGGTCTGATGACAGTACAAGTCCTCAGTATTTTCGCGTTGGAAATATATGCATTCTGTCCACGTCACAATCCATGTTATATTTACAAAATGATATATCAGTGTTTTGGAGATTTTATCTAAGAGTTTTGAAAGATATTTAGAATAGGTGCTTCAGTGTTATAGGTAATAAAAATGAAGATCAGAGAAATTCGATATACACTCGCAGACACAGTTTTTCACACACACGAAGTCATCTGAATTTTGTATTTGTATAACTGTTATTTCATGATTATAAAAGGAATTATTTGGGATTATTGTGGAAGATATAGAAACCACAGGACATAAAGGGAAAAAATGACTGATAATGTGTCACCACGATTATATTGATGAATTTATTTGTAGTGTTTCTCTTTGCATGACACATTTGTGTGTACACACACATTTACAAATTTAGGTTCTTACTATAGAAACAGCTTTACATTTAAAAAAATCACATAACTAAGGGCTTTTCTTGAGTTATTGAATATTTTTTTAAACATGTAATTCTAAAAACATAAATTTCATGGAGGTACCTAGTTTAGTCATTCCACTTGTGTTGTAAATTTGAGCTTCTTCCAATTTTTTATTATCATAAATACACGATGATGAACATAAATCTTTATGGACATCCATGATTATTTTCTTACCAGAATTTTATAGAACTACAGTGATTAGACTCAGGGTTAGAGCTTGTCACTCAGCAGTATTCCTGAGTTCCTTGATACTGGATTACTATTTTTTTTTTTTAACCATGATGAAAATAAATTTTAGAGATAACCAAACCCTTTTGTGTTTAACTTGAAATTTTTTTTTTCTATTTGACTGTTCTTAAAATATTTCATAGCAAAATCCTACCCAGCCTTTAAGACTCCCGGCATTCTGATACCATCTTTTCTTGGTGACTGGTAATTCAGGATGACTTTCTCTTCCCCATATCTCTTATCAAAATTAACATCTTACAAAACAGTCTCATTGCTCATGTACGTGTCTAGTTATGGGTCACTTCCTGCCTTTGTGACTCGATGCAATATTCTTGAGAGAGTTTGTTCATCCTTTTATCCTCAAAACCCCTGATATTATCCTGTGCAAGTAGTAAATGTTCAGCATATGAATATTATTTAATTTAACCACAGCATGTCAGATAAATGAGTTCTTCAGTAGTCATTTTTTTAGAACTTGTCACAGCTATATATATATGACCTATCCCTTACAAATAATTCCTGTCCTCATAGA
Source organism: Mormoops blainvillei (assembly GCA_004026545.1). Classification (NCBI taxonomy): domain Eukaryota; kingdom Metazoa; phylum Chordata; class Mammalia; order Chiroptera; family Mormoopidae; genus Mormoops; species Mormoops blainvillei. The sequence continues at coordinate 52,437 of PVJD01004927.1, forward strand.
AATGACCTATGTAAGGTTTATCTCCCACGTGGACTTTTGTGGTATACTTCTAAAAAACAATATTTATGTTCTTACCTTTAGAACTTGATTATTCTTTACATGTGAAGGTTTGTGGGTATTTGCAAAAGTCATTAGTATCCAACATTCCTAAATGGTATCATGGCCAATTTTTCCAAATGTCCAGCTTAATGACTTGGAGAAGAAACATGCCATGCTTGAAATGAATGCCCGGAGTTTACAACAGAAACTGGAGACGGAACGTGAGCTCAAACAAAGGCTTCTGGAAGAGGTGAGTGTAAAATACCTGCTAAATAAAGCCAGGTGCAATTCTGAACATGAAAATTTATTGTTCAGGTGGTCAGGTCCAAATGAGACATACAAATTTTGCAACTGTAATTTTCGACGAAGAGTAAGGCAGTCACTAAATACTTTCTTTAAGATACTTAACACATTAAAAAACAATGTGTCATGGAGGCCAGAGGGTCTCTGTCATTTCTGTCCTCCCACATGGTGCTTAATAGAGTGTTGAGCGCATGGTGAGTATGTGCCCTGTGGAAGCTTATTAAATATGTGGGCGATGGCGAATGAATATTGAGTTAAATTGTTCTTAATATCCAAAGTATATTAAGTTTTTAGGCTGTTAGAACACCCATGCAAATTAGATTCGTGCACAGGGTAGAAACTTGTGTAGATTGTGCTGAGTAACAAATTTCATGAAGAGTTAACCACTCGGTTAATTCAGTTTAAAAAAATTATCCCTTGGTTTTGAGACATAAAATGAAAAGCTCAATGACCTCTTAAACCCATCCCTTATGCTAGTTCCTGTACTTATTAGCAGAAATCTGAAAATCGCTAATTCAAGTGGTGACTACTTCCTACTCCCAAGCAAAGCCCTCTATGTTGAGTCACTGATGATTCTGCTTTGTTCATTAGACCTGGCCAACCAGGACAAATGCACTGTGTAAAGATATTTAAGTGTTCTGTTTAACTCACAGTGAGACTGACACTTCAGTTAACAGAATGCCTATTCTGCTTAATTGATGTTTTATTGTATGACACCCATAGCTCCCAAAGGGCTCTGCTGGTAGAAATAATATTGCTCTGCTATTGTTTGAAAAATGTGGTGAAAATTCTGCATGTGACTCTGGAACGTTTGATAGAATAATACTTCTTTAAAATATGGCTGAGAGTTTGGGAGTGACCAGGAAATGGACGGTGGCAGCCATTGCACTACAGTGTGAATGTATTTAGTGCCGCTGACCTGCACACTTAAAAATAGTTAAAATGTTAAATTCCACATGATATATATTTTGCCACATAAAAGATTTAAATAAAATTAATTATATATATTTATATATGGGTGGGAAATTTATTAAAGGCAGTGCTAAGAACACTATAATAAAAATTTAAAAGCCTACCTGGTGGTCAAATAGAGAATTATAGTCTTTTATCTAGAATGAATAGGCAATGTCCCTGCTTTAGGCACATGTTGGAAACAAAGAACAGAAATAATCAGTGATGTCGCCTGTCCTATTTTCTTTCTGAGGAAGGAGACTTGGGCCTGACAGCTCAATACTTTGGTCCAAGGTTACATGGTGAGTCGGTGACAATGCTAGGAATAGAATGCTGGAGTCCTGATTCAGTCCCCGCATTCTCACTTCTAACCTACATGAGAACATTTCCAGTTCCCTGGTCTGTGCCTCACAGACAGATTTTTGAGCACAGACATCTGGCTGACGTTGAGTTTGAGGCAGATTTCATTGACAGTTGAAACCATTATGAAACATAGAACCATCTTCATTGGCCTGAATAGAGTTGCAGTGTGCATCCTGCAAGCATGCAACCAAGGGCTTAACCCAGTTGTCCTTGTGCTTAGGTATGGAGACTTGTCAGTGAGGCCAGAATCAGAGTCTCAGAGCTGGAAATAATTTTTATGTGTCATCTAGTCTGAATTCTTAACACTTGGCATCACTGTTCCCTTTATCCCTGCCTCTGGCAGACTTTACTAATGGATCTTTCTCCCAAATCTTTCCTCTTTGGCCCTAAGTGGCCTCAGAAGCATTTTCTACATAACACTTTATAGCCACTGTTATTCCATTGGAAGTAATGGCAGAGATGAAAGTCCATTTGCTAATCCTGGTCAAATTAATTTCCTGTCCAAGATAGAGAATCCCTCCCACAACATTCCTCACAGGTGGGTCTCACTGAACCTTGGCCTAAATACAGTGACTTGGAACCAACCCATTTTTTCAGCAATGCTTAATTCTTAAAGTCTTTCTAATTTTGAAGGAAAGCTTATAACTTCCATCCATTGGTTCTATTAGGTTGAAAAATTTGAAAATAAGCGGCCTGATATTTCCAACTAAAATAGCACATTAATATTGATTACTTGATTATTAACCGAAATAACCAATGTTTAATTAGCGCTTACTACGTGCCAAGTGACTGAGTACTTTGCATGAATGAACTCATATAGTCCTTGTGACAATTCTATGAGATAACTACTTGTACTCTCTCCATGGTAGTCAATTAGATAGCTAAGTTGCTCTCCCACTCCAAACCACCTTGTCTTTTCTAAATGAAACATTTCAAGTTTACGATGTTCTTTTCTGGTAGATTTATCTTTTCAAAGAGAGTTTCTAGCAGTTCACATGGTCTGAATAGCACAGAATATAGTGGGACATCGTCACCTCCCTTCAGGACTCTGTAAACCTCTGCCAGTGACCTGGGCTCTTTAGGGAGCTTTATCATGCCCCTGCTACCCATTGACCTGTTAAGTCACCACCTGTCCTTCCATGAGTTTTTTTTTTTTTTTACATCTTTATGTCCCGTATTTATTCAACTGAAGTTTTTAAAAATACCATCCTATTGAACTTTCTCTTGTTAGTTCCATCCTTCCACCACTAGGGTTTTTACACACTCTGGTTTCTGTCATCCACATTCTTCATGCTTTCTCCCTCGTTTCACCCTCGTAAAATTGTAGGACAGATCTAAGCACATAACTAAGGCCTTCCTTTCAGTCTACACTGACCAGGAATAGCCTCCATTTGCCTCTCTCTGGGAAGTAGGTAAATGGGTTTGAAAAACGTTTCATTGATCACAAATGTCATTCTTGTTTTTTATTATCTTAAATAAGGAGCCTGTTTCTTGGAAGTCTAAGGGATGGCTGCTATGTTTTTTTCTAGGAAAAAATCTTGGGCCCGGCTGTCACCAGACAGACTCTTGTCCCCAGCACTTGTTTCTCTGGTTCCTACCTAGTAATTAATGTTGTCCTAAAATAGTGGGAAGAAACAAAAGAGGGTAATTTGCAGAAGAAATCACTCATGCTGCAGGGTATGGATAGCTCCCTGAAGAAGTTATCTTAGCTGTTTTTTTATTTTAGGGGGTTCTGTGGTTTGATTCAGAAATTCCAGGTTGGCTCAAATCTCTGGTTAGTAACAATATCTCTTACCTGTGAAGGACTGATAGGGGAGAGGCTGGCAGAGCCAGCAGGAACAGGAAGGCAGATGGGAAAGAGAGGGGAGCACCTGAAAGGGATGGAGGGAAGAAAGAAGGACAAAGGGAATAAGAGAGTACTAAAATTCATTAAGCACCTACTGGGTACTCAGCACTGCACTCAGTATGTCATCCAGTGAGGGGGAAATGTTATACCCACTTTCAGATGGAGAAACTGAGGCTCCGAGAAGCAATAGGAGCTGCCCATCATCATATGACTGATAAATGTTCATATCAGTATTTAAACCCAGGGTCTCTAACATTCCAAAGCCCATGTTTGTTTCCTTATGCTGTGATGCCTCTCAAGAAGAGGGCAGAAAACAGTGGAGGTAAGTGAAGCAGGATGAAGAGGATCAGCAAATTCTGAGGTCGTCAGTAGCTCTCGGCCTGCTGGGTCTGAGAGCACTGTTTGCCATGGCATGTCGGAAAACTCCCATGGTGAAGCGTATTGCTCTTCATTAGCTCTCTGTCCTTAAGTCCGCAGAGGGTTTAGGCTGCCCAGGAAGACAGTTTCTGAAGCGCGGTTAGACTATGAACCAAGGGCCGGATGAAATCAAGCAGCGTCTTATCAGGATAGCTGCTCTCTCCTGCTTTTTACGAATAAGCACTTTAGGAAAGAGAGCCAAAAAACCAGTGTCGTTATAGCCTTCTCTATTTTTTGGGTTGATTTCCTTTGTAAAAATTGGAGAGATTTCCAGCAAAAAACTATTTTCAGTATAATAAATTGAAAATTTTTCCTGGGTTTTACCAACACTTACACCGAATCTGGGATCTTGCTCTTCCTTCCCTCCCCACATCGTGGAAATGCCTCCAACCATTGTGGCCATCTGCGTGCTTATTGGGGCCCTTCAGCCTGATGAGGCGCCCTGTAAGTTTGAAGTGATGTGGTTTCCCCTTTGTTCATTCCCCACAGCCTGAACAAAGTGATTTCTCCTAACAGCAATTCAGATCTTAAAACCAAAAAAATAAGGACAAATTGGAACTTAGTTGTCAAGGCACTAAGGCTCATAGCCTTCGGGGTCAAGTCAGATGGCTCAAACTCTTAAATACCTAAAGAGCCTTCATTGCAACTCTGCCTGGGGAGGCAGCTCCACCAGCCTGGACCTCTTGTTACAGTGGACACCATGTGACTTGCTGATCTTCAGAGATTTGTGTGCAAGTTCTTTTTAACTGCGCATGCATCAGTTGGTAATTCTGAAATGAGATGATTTCAGAAACTGAACTCTTGGTGCTAGGCCTGAAATTAGTTTGGTAATAGGAAAAGCGTGGGACAAAGTTGTGTTGTGAGGGGTCGCGAGCGTTGCTCTTGCCTTTCTTCCCACTAGCAAGCCAAGTTACAGCAGCAGATGGACCTGCAGAAGAACCATATATTCCGTCTGACTCAAGGGCTACAAGAAGCTCTAGATCGGGCTGATTTGCTGAAGACAGAAAGGAGTGATCTGGAATATCAGCTGGAAAATATTCAGGTGAGAACTGGCAAAGGGAATTTACTTAAAAACTGTTTGTGGAGGCAAAGTCTGAAGGCTAAGAGCCATCTGGTGAAATGGTCAGTCAGTATCTTTATGTTGTGCACTGTTGTATATTTTCCCCAATATTTCATTATGAAAATTTCCAAACATTCAGAGAAGTTGGAAAATGTCTATAATGATTACCCCTGAGATTGTAATATTAACCGTTTGCTATTTTAACTTTTTCACATATCTATCCATCTATCAGTCTGCCCCACCCCCTTTTTTTGGCTATGAGAGTAGGACTAAGTAAATAAATATTGACTGTGTTTGTGTTGAATTTTCATATGCTAGTATCCTAAAGACTTTATTTTTTATTTTCTTAAAGTACTAAATTTAAAAGTATAGTTCTTTCTGGGTCTGAGGTTATTTTTATTTTTGTGAATTTTAGGTTCTTTATTCTCACGAAAAGGTGAAAATGGAAGGCACTATTTCTCAACAAACCAAACTCATTGATTTTCTGCAAGCCAAAATGGACCAACCTGCTAAAAAGAAAAAGGTGGGTCAACATGTTTGGAAAGTGGGGGGTGGGGGGGTTGACATTTTGCCTGATTGTTATGATTCAGTGAAAACCATGGTGATAGATAATCCAAGGAATATTAAAGAAAACAATATATTCATTTTCTTATTTTATTTTGGGTTGAAGTGTAGGTTTTGAGATAATCAGAATAGTCCTTAAAGAAAGGATATCACTGTCAACTCTTAACAAACTACTTTATGTTCATGGCCCTTAAAATTGTGCCTGTTTGTTTATTTTTGGTTTTGTTTTTGTTTTAAACATAGGAAATGGAGGTAGGGATGATAACAGGGAGAGAGTTTTATACATAGGTCACCATATAGGACTCGAAAGGGATTCTCAGCACACATGAACAGGACTCCAGAGGGATTAGTAGGCCATAGGCATGGGACTCTAGAGAGATTACAGGTCATGTGTTTGGGACTCCAGAAAAGACTAGAGATCCTCTGGCCCAGTCCTTTGATTGGCTCATAAAGAGACTGGGACCCAGAGAGCTGAAGTGATCTGCCTAAAGTGCCTGACTGGATAATTACATACTCCATCCCTTTAAAGTTGTAGTAGACAAATTGAAAACTAGCCAGAAAAACTCCTCAAACAAACAACTGTGGACAGGTGTCCTATAATATAGATGCACATGGGAAGATTTCTTTTAATAAGCTTTAATAGTTTCTTTTAACATACTTCCCTAAACCACTGAAGCCCTCCTACTAGGTTTGGCCAAGTGTTCTCAGTTTGAAAAGACCTCTAAGGAATTAAGCTACCTTCCAAAGGCATTCCTATTCCTGCGAAGCAGTGGGTGTGCCTTTATGGGAAAAGCCTCTGATGACTGGGAATACTGAGGATAGGGACGAAGTGGGCAGTTGGTCTCAGTGTTCCCCAGACGGATACCGCATTTACAATAAGGGGATAAGAGCAGCATTCGAAAGCACCTCCTACTAAGTGGTGCCTACAGGGGAAGGTGTTTCTTGCGCATTGTGTGACTGTTTGTGTTTGTTATGCTTATGGTATTTACCCTTTTTTATTTTAGCAGTGGACTGTTATTGGATTATGTCATTTGCTGTAGTCAGGGTGTTTCCATTTTTTGGTTTGGTTTTGTCTCACTATGTTTTCCTTTTTTTTCTTCCATGTACAACACACGTTTCCATTTGCATTTTTTTTTTTTTTTGAGTAAGCCCCTTGTTTTTGACATCACTTTAGCATTCCATTTTTTTTTTCTGCTTCCTTTTTAAAAAACATTCATCTCTGTGTCTTGTAACTAAGAATCATGAGACAATTCAAGGCAAGAGTGATTTCTGAGCCATCTATCCTAACTCCATCCTCCACTTCCATTTTTTGAGGGTAAAGAATCAGGAAATGGCTCTCCTTGCGAATGCTTAAGGAAGAGGTGGTGGCAATTCAAGCATCTTTAAACCCTCTCGGTGAAAACTTGCGCACCCCTATTTTTTTCCAGCCGGCTGGAATGGGCTGTGACTCAGTCTCCCCTTTCCCCCTTCACATGCCATTTTTACTAAATCTGCTTACAGTGAGTATGCTCCTGGCTTTCATGGTATGCTCCTCCTGAGTCAGAGTTCCTTTAGCTAGTCTAAAGTGCCAGTTTCCAGGAGTTAGGAGATATCTCTGTTTCCATTGCTAGGGTTTATTTAGTCGACGGAAAGAGGACCCTGCTTTGCCCACACAGGTTCCTCTGCAGTACAATGAGCTAAAGGTGGCTCTGGAGAAGGAGAAAGCTCGCTGTGCAGAGCTAGAGGAAGCCCTTCAGAAGACCCGCATTGAGCTCCGGTCCGCCCGGGAGGAAGGTAGGGGCTCCTGACTCTCTGTGACTGATATCAAGGAGATCGTTCAAGACTAGCTCAGCATCTGTATTTAGGCCCATAAGCTTTCTGTCTAGACATCCCAAGTCTGAAAAATTCACGGCATCCTTGGCATTGGCTGATTTGGTACAATGTGTGTCCTTTTAGTTTGGGGTCCTTGAAAGACAGCCCTGGGGCAGTCCACTTGGCTTGGGCCTGTTGGCGACTCAGCTAACCAAAAGGCGTTGGGCTGTTCTCTTTCCAGCTGCTCACCGGAAAGCCACAGACCATCCGCATCCATCTACTCCAGCCACTGCGAGGCAGCAGATTGCCATGTCTGCCATCGTGCGGTCGCCTGAGCACCAGCCCAGTGCCATGAGCCTGCTTGCCCCACCGTCCAGCCGCCGAAAGGAGTCCTCAACTCCAGAGGGTATGTTCTCAAGCAGCCGCTGGAGTTTTGTTGACATTTTGTTTTCATCGATTAAGAAATGCAGACATATGGTAAAAATGATAAATAATATTAAAGGATAAAAAGTAAGAAGTCAGTCTCCTCACCCTCTCTCCCCCAATCCTAGTTCCCTTACCCAGAGTCAGCCATTGTATTCATCCAGCAATAGTTTATGCATGGAACTGCATGTCTATATTATTTGTATATTTTATACTATGTAATTATGTTTAAAGAGTATGAGAAAATAAGCATATTTTTCTCAGTCCTTTTTTCTTTTATAAATATCAGCACACCATGCTACACTCTACCAAACACCTTTCTTATTTTAGTTAAAATGTTACCTTAGAGTGGTTCTTATTAACACATGTGGATGGATCTCATCCTTTTCAAGGGCTGCATAGTATTCTATGGTGTGAGTATATGATTTACCTACTAAACCAGGCCCCTGCCGATGGACATTTAGGTTATTTCCCGTTGCTTGTTACCATCCACACCCAGCAGTGAACATCCTGCACCTCCTTGGGCGTTATGGCTGCAGGATCTGTTCTTAGGAAATGGGTTATTGGGTTAAGTTATGTGCTTTTTGAGTGTTCATAGTTTGGGCTGATTTATATTCCTACCAACAGTGTAAGGAGTTGTCTTTGTGGTTTCAGAAGTACTCTGTTCACCCAGAGATGAGAAGGACTTAAAAAGGCCAAAGAAGGTGGTTGGGAAGTCTTAGCGAGAGTGGAGTAGAGCTGTGGTTTAGCATCGTGGTATCATCAAACCTACTTCAGTTGTAAATCTGGATGGCATTTTGTTGTTTTTTTAATGATGATGTCATCTTGTTTCCTCTGTTTACATAACACTGAGTTAGTCAAAGAGCTTTACTTTTAAAGCCATTGAATTGGCGATCATAACACAGGAAGGAGTGGCTTCTGCTCTGGTGTCCATTGACATGGCCGTGTAGAGTGACTGCCTGAGATGTTTGTAATACTCTAAGCACCTTCTTCAGGTGTGTCGCATGTCAACAGTTTTTAATCGTGTACACATTATTTATTCCTTACAACTTTGTGATAAAGGGAGGGGAACGATGTTATATGGAGAATGTAATTTGGATTCAGAAGTTTGGATCCTTAGTTTTTCTCTTTATTTAATTAGTTCTAGGTCACTACTGAGGGGGGGTCTATTAAAATGAAGAAATCAATCATTAATTTTAACAGACAGGAATATAAATGTAATAATCTCTTTTTTGAGGCTTAAAAGTTGAATTTTAACATAAGGAGGTTATTCATGAAAAAGCTGGACATGCAGGGAGAATTCTTCAGTCAACTTGTATACTTAGAAATTCTGTAACATATAATAGTGACTTTTAAACTAGATTCTTAAAGTCTAGATATATGACTTCATCTGGAAAACAAAGTGTTCATAACTAAGATATTTACAAACATTTGACTTAAAAGCACATGCCCACAAACATCTATGCTATCATATAGCAAATCTCCTACAGTAACACATTTTTCAAAAAAACTTAGATTCCTAATAACCAGATAATAGAAATTTTAAGTTGATTCATATAAATTAGATGCATCTGTTAGTGTTAAAATAGTTTCCCAATCTATAACCAACCTGCTGTAATAGTTTTTTAACAATGTTGTTGAGATAAATTCACATACTAAGGGGATACAAAAAAAGAAACCCAACAACAAAGGGGATTATTTTCCTACAAGTGGGCCCCTTGTAGTACAGGCTTCCTCTGCTAGGTGTTCTAGGAGCCCATCTGTATCAGTGTGCCAGCTGGCATTGTTGTGACAGGCTGTGTTGGCTTTAGTGAATTTTTTTGGAAGACTCTTTCAGTGTGCTTGCCCATTTCATGATGGGTGATTTAAGAGAACACCTGCCCACTACAGTGCTGAGTGTTCAGCAGTTTTTGACTAAAAACCGCCTGACCCCTGTACCCCACCCTCCCGACTTACCTGCTCTCATCCCTGAGTGACTTTTTGTTTCCCTGGATGAAAATATCCTCAAAGGAAAATGTTTTGCTGATGTGGAAGAGGTGAAACAAAAAACGGCAGAAGCACTAAAAGGCATCAAAATCAATGAGTTCAAAAACTGTTTTGAGCAGTGGGAAAAAATGTTTTGATAGGTGTACTGCATCAAATGGAGAGTACTTTGAAGGTGACTGAAGTTGAAACATGTAAGAATAAAACAATTTTTTATAAATTCTGGGGTTTTTTGCCCCCCCTCTTGTATCATAAAATCTGCTCACTTGAAATGTACAATTTGTTGTTTTTTGTTAAATTTACCAGGTTGTATAATCATCACATTCTAACTTTTGGCTCCATCTTTTACCCCCACTCCTCAAAAAAAGCAGTCTGTACCCATTAGCAGTCCCTTCCCATTTACCCTCCTGCCCAACCTCCGGTAGTCACTAATGTGCTTTCTGTCTGTATAGATTTGCTATTCTGGGCATTTCATATAAATGGGATCAGATCATATGTGGCCTTTGGGTCTGTCTTTTTCATTGAGCCATAACATTTTTGAGATTTATCCATGTTGTAGAAATTATTAGTACTTCATTTTTTATGGCTGAATAATATAATCTATTGCATGAAAAGCACATCTTGTTTATCTGTTAATCCATGGATGGACATTTGGGTTGTTCCCATTTTTTTGGCTGTCATAAATAATACTGGCATAAACATTTGTGTACAGATTTTTGTGGCTACATGTTTTCAGTCCTCTTGGGCATATACCTATGAGTGGAATTTCTGGGTCATATGATAATCCTATGTTTAACTTTTAGGGGAACTGCCGACTGGGTTCCAAAGTGGCCGTTCCATTTTACATTCCTACCAGCAGTGCATGAGGATTCCAGTTTCTCCACATCCTCTTGAACACTTATTTTCCATATTTTAAATTCTATTCTCCCTAGGGAGCATGAACTGGTAGCTTCTTGTGGTTTTGATTTGCATTTCCCTAATGACTAACTGATGCTGAGCATCTTTTTATTTGCTTGTTGGTCATTTATTTATTTCTTTGGAGAAATGCCTATTCAGATCCTTTGCTCATTTTTAAACTGGGTTATTTGTCATTTTATTATTGCTTTGTAAGAGTTCTTTATATAATCCAACCACAAATCCCTTGTCAGAGATATGATTTGCAAGTATTTTTTCCCATTCTCTAAGTTGTCTTTTCACTTTCTTGATGGTATAATTTGTAGCACTCTAATGAGTTTTAACAATTTTCCTCCAGAATTCAGTCGGCGTCTTAAGGAGCGTATGCACCACAATATTCCTCACCGATTTAACGTAGGACTGAACATGCGAGCCACAAAGTGTGCTGTGTGCCTGGATACTGTGCACTTTGGACGCCAGGCATCCAAATGTCTTGGTAAGAGCAGTGGTTGTGTGCTTGTGGTGGGCCCCTGTGTGTCTCCACCTAAAAAAACTATCTGGGGGAGGTGGTTTTTTTCCATTTTAAATTCCTTATCATAGAGTGCATTCATTTTCAAGCTTTTAGTTTTAAAAGGATGCTATTTTTCTCCTGTTAGAGGAGTGGGTTTATACCTGTTTTCAGCTCATGTCTCTAACTTGCTGTGCAAAATGCCTTGGGCTTTGCTAATTTCCAGCTGCATTTTCAGCAGGCTGGTGTCTCCCTCTCTTTAGGCTGTGTGCTTGCTGGCTCCAAATGGAATGTGCAAATGTGTCCTTTACACATCTCTTTGTGACATGCTGGGAGAAGCCAGGACAACTGGACTGAGAGCCCTTGGCTCTCTCATTTCCTCTCTCTGCAGAGGCCTGGCTCCTGGGAAAGTTTAGGGATTACCTGGATGACTTGGCCAGATTGACAGGCCCAACAGGGGGCTGCCTGGCTGAGGAAGGGAACGGTCCAGGATCAGCCAAGCAAGTTTCCAGGTTGTTCTCTGCTTTTTCCTAGAATGTCAGGTGATGTGTCATCCCAAGTGCTCCACGTGCTTGCCAGCTACCTGTGGCCTGCCAGCTGAATATGCCACACACTTCACTGAGGCCTTCTGCCGTGACAAAATGAACTCCCCAGGTCTCCAGACCAAGGAGCCTAGCAGCAGCTTGCACCTGGAAGGGTGGATGAAGGTGCCCAGGTATTGCTGCAGGGTGGCTTGGGCTGGGACGGGTGCTGGTGAAGGGTCCCCCAAATATGCCGCTCTGGGTAAGGATTATTTTGAGCTAAAGTCACTTGAAAAGCAGCAGGTGCAAGACACTCTGACCTCCCCTTTCCCTTCCTGAAAGTCAGAGATTCCCTATAAATTCTGCCCTTGCTGTACCAGGAAGAAAGAAACATTCTTGTCACCAGAGACTGGAAGTCAAGGCTGACCAAGAGAAATCTTGTGTTTCCTTGGCCTCCCTGTACATTTTAGTTACTTTTCCACAATTACTGCTCTTTTTTCAACCTGGTATGTAAGCAGGCCACCTATTGGCTTTTTGGGTTTTTATTTTCTTATGGAGATGCCCACGTAAAACGAAATTTGTGTGCTTTTCTCCTGTTCACTCGTCTGTTATTAGTTGAATTCCTATACCAGCCACAGAACCTAGAAGGGTCGAAGAAAGTTTTCCCTCCCCTGCACTGGCACGGAAGGCCACAAGCCACTTCCATTTCTGGTGTTTTCTAGAGAATTCTAGGGATGTCTTCTCTGGGATTCCTTCTCCACCCTACCCCTTCCTCCCACCTGATTCTTCTGAGTTCAAACATTTCTTCTTTTCCATCTTTATTTTCCCAGGAATAACAAACGAGGACAGCTGGGCTGGGACAGGAAGTACATTGTCCTGGAGGGATCCAAAGTCCTCATTTATGACAACGAAGCCAGAGAAGGTAAATTAATAATTCAGGGGGAATTTCATTGCACGCGGTGGACCCAGGTCTCCCAGTCTTGGCGTGAAGGCTTTGTTTTTTGGACTGCGTTGCAAGCCTTCTGCGATTTTCCATTTTTGAAAATTAAACACCAAGTGACGTTGCTAAAGGTTATTGGTACGATACTCACGTCTATAGGTCTCCCCTCTGAAGACCCTGCAGGGTGCTGCCCTGAAGATTCTACCTGCTAATACACCTTCCGAGAACTTCTGCCTCAGTCAACTAACCCATAAATCCGCATCGTCATCAGAAATTTGACTGTGCTACTCATCTGACACACTTTATTTTTTTTTTATCTTCCCTCTCCGCCTTCTCTGCACATCCTTTCCCTCCTTTGTTCTCGTGCGCCTCTCTTTCCACGCATACTGTCTCTCTCGCACTGTCTTTCTTGCCTTCTCTCTCTCTCTCTCTCTTTCTTCTTTTCTCCCCTTGTTCTTGTTCCTGTTCTTTTGTTTTTCTTTCTGCCCTTCCTCTTTGCACCAAGCTGGACAGAGGCCGGTGGAAGAATTTGAGCTGTGCCTTCCCGACGGGGACGTATCTATTCATGGCGCCGTTGGTGCTTCTGAGCTCGCAAACACAGCCAAAGCAGGTGAGGAGAAGCAGGGGGGCCTCATTCCAGAGGTGGGCTGGGCTTGTTGAATTAGCGAGGATGGGAGGGGCACATGGAAAATTGCCCCGGAAAGGGCCCCCCCCCACCCCAGCTCTACCAGCAGGACTGGGAAGTCCACACCCAACCGTATGCTCTCTGTCCCATCTCCTAGATGTCCCATACATACTGAAGATGGAATCCCACCCGCACACCACCTGCTGGCCCGGGAGAACCCTCTACTTGCTAGCTCCCAGCTTCCCTGACAAACAGCGCTGGGTCACCGCCTTAGAATCAGTTGTCGCAGGTGGGAGAGTTTCTAGGGAAAAAGCAGAAGCCGATGCTGTGAGTATGAAAACAGGCACTGGAGCTCGTCTTTGAAAAGTGGGCTGACTGGGGGGTGGGAGTCCCTCTGGCTGCCATGATTTCCCTTGGGCCCCCTCTCTGAAAGGTGATGGCTTGGGACTGTCATGACCAGGAGTTTTGTGGTGACAGAGATACAGGTTCTCAGGTGGCTTGTCTGGGCATCCCGGGTCCATCTCCCACAGCCCTGTAGAATCGGGGCGTCAGCACGGTTAGCCAACTCTTGGTTATGGCAGTACAGCAGCTAATGGACTTAAAAGGAAATCCTTTCCTTGTTTATCCTGATGAGTTTATTTGGTTTGAAGGCTTGAGTTTCAAGCACTTTGGCCATGAAGCAGCATAAAAGGCTGCCGACAGACATGTCTGCTTTAGGCAGGCTGTTCATAACCTTCTCAATTTCTTCCACATGATCTGCTCTTCTGTAGGCAAGTTTGAAATCCTACTTATCCTTAAGATGTTAGAAACGTAGGTGTGTCTTGATTGGCAGCAGTCCTCCTAGAACTTTCCTGTATATCAACAGGGCTCATTGCTCATTGTCATTTTCCCCACCGAAGACCAAATAGCTCTTTTCAAACACTTAGCTCCTAATAAACACTTTTAAGTTTTAGCAATCAGAAATCCTTAACTACGAGCCTCCTGATAAGGAGCTCCGCTCACTGTGTAGACTTGTTTTAATAAACTGTTTCATTATTACCCATGCCTTTTACCTGAAATCCACATTAATATGTGTACAATAGGGCCACGACTGCCTTTCCTACGAGCTTCTGCCTGCATGTGTTCAGGTAAAGAGATTGAGAAGCTTGTTGGTTTGCTGCTGACGCTGTCCTTTGCACTTTTGCTGCAGCCTGCAGGGGAAGGAGCCTTCCATGTGGCTTATTAACCTTTTGCAGGTGACATCGTTTTAGCTTCAGCTTATTTCCTACCCCAGACATTTTTTTATGTCTATTATATTCACTCACTTGTGTCAAAGCGGATTTATAACTCTGATGCTAATTAACAACCACCCCAGAGACAGCAGTAAGATTCACGCCTTACTTTTCAAGCTCAGATCAAAATATGAGGCAAGCCAAGAGCAGATGTGTGTTTCTGAGCAGTTTTAGGAGTCACTTGCCTTTCTTTTTGGCATTAAACGTCTCTCCGTTCTTGCTTTTGTCTGTCCGGATGGTTTGGTCATGAACAGTTCCATCTCACCAGGTTCTCTTTTTTTCCTTTTCCTTTTTTCTTTCACACATGAAAAGAAATTACTTGGAAACTCCCTGCTGAAACTGGAAGGTGATGACCGTCTAGACATGAACTGCACACTGCCCTTCAGCGACCAGGTAATGATGTTTTTTAGACACTGTCAGCTGGTGTCTGGCAATAGCCACCTGCAGCCAAGAAAGAAAGGGCTGTATTGGCTTCGTTGGTCTTGCTGTTTGGGGTTGTTATGGTGACGTGATGATGCTCATGCTCTGCCTTTGGACTTCTGCCCTCTCAGGTGGTGTTGGTGGGCACCGAGGAAGGGCTCTATGCACTGAATGTCTTGAAAAACTCCCTCACTCACGTCCCAGGAATTGGAGCAGTCTTCCAAATTTACATCATCAAGGACCTGGAGAAGCTACTCATGATAGCAGGTGGTAGGCCAAGGACATGGCACTTTTTCTTCACTTCCAAGGAAAACTATTTGAAAGCCAAATGCCATGCTTGTGAAACACAAAGGCAGGCCCTCCTGGTGGCAGGTTGGAGCAGAAGCAGCTGTTTTCTCTCTGTCCGTGTTTGTGCCCAAGCTGATGGCTCTCCCTGTTCATTTTCGGTTCCCTTGGGGTCCAGCAAAGCACAGACTGACACCCCCAGGGAACATCTCACCATTATGCCAGGTGAACAGTAGCCAGCCTCAGACTCGTTAATGTCAGACCTTTGTCATCATTGCATTTATACCACTGTGAGCCATGACTTTCTGAGAGCTTACTGGCTCTGTTGTGCTCTATCTCTTGTTTCTCTGTGACTTCTCAGAGACACTTTGTCCAGATTTATCACTTGTTAAGGTTTTGACACATTTTTTTTTTCTCTTTTCCTATGATACACAGGCATGCTATCCTTTTTTGGACTGAGTCTCAGTTGCAGTTAGTTCTTCAGCATGTCACCGAAGAACAAGGGTATTCTCTCACATAACCATGGCAAAAAATTTTTTTCTCTCTCTTTATTGGTGGTACTATTTTTTTAAAAGGGGAAAATGGTAATTTATTGTCTCAGTGTTCAAAACATCCACAGTTAGAGTCTTGTTTTAGACACAGCTGGAGGGATCCAGGGGCTCAACCAATATGGTCAAGGACGGAATTTCTTGGTCTTTCAGCTCTTTTCCTCTGCTTGCGTGCTTTGTCTGTTTGCTTTTTTTCTTTCTTCTTATTGGTTTTCCTTCCTTTCCTTCCTTTCCTCCTTGACTTTATTCTTTAGAGAAGTTTTAGTTTCACAGCAACACTGAACAGAAAGTACAGTGATTTCCCCCACCCCCATACACAGCCTTCCCCACTACCAGCGTCCCCCACCAGAGGGTACATTTGTTACAATTGATGAACCTGCACTGACACATCATTGTCACCTAAAGTTCATAATTTACACTAGGGTTTGCTTTTGGTGTTACATATGGGTTTGGACACATAGGTTATGACACAAATCCACTATGATAGCATCATACAGAATAGTTTCACATGGTACACTTATGATTCACGGAGTTTAACCCTTGCTGGGATACATTGATCTGATATACTGCCCATAGTTAGGTTTTATCTGTGACCCCAATCACGTCCTTTAAATACAGTATTTATTTTCCTGACTAGTGATGCAGTTGGGGATCATGCACTGCTTTTAGTAATATCTCTTTAGTCTCCGTTAACCTGAATGAATTCTTAGGCTTTCTTTTGTCTTTCATGACATTGCCATATTGGAATAGTGCGAGCCTGTTGTTTTATAAAATCTCCCCTCATTGTTACTAATGCATTCTTACTTTGGTGGGGAGCATGTTTAAAAAGTATAGTTCACCTTCTCTGATTTTTCTGTCTGCCGAATATTTTTCCTTCCAGAATCTTGACTAAGAGGTCAGATGTTTTCATTTGAGATCTAAAACTTGGATCTAAACTTTATGGGACTTTGTGGAAACCAGTCTATCCATGTGGTTTTGCTGGCTTTGATTTGTGAATAGAATTAGAATTGCCATCCTGTGACTTTGCTTAATGGCCTGACACTGACCACGAAGTGGTTCCTTTTCCCCTCAGGAGAAGAGCGGGCCCTGTGTCTTGTTGACGTGAAGAAAGTGAAGCAGTCCCTGGCACAGTCTCACCTGCCTGCCCAGCCAGACGTTTCGCCCAACGTTTTTGAAGCTGTCAAGGGCTGCCACTTGTTTGCTGCTGGCAAGGTAAGCTCCCCTCAGGCCTCTGGTGGAAGAATGTGTAACTAATTAATTTTTAGGCCTTTTTTCTAATAAGCATTTTAGGGATATACACTGTCCTCTAACTACAATTTTAGTTTACCTTGTAAATTTCTTTCATTCCACATATTTTTAGATTTCTTATGATTTTTTTTCTGTGAATGATGAGTCACTTAGAAGGGTGCATCTTAGTTTCCAAAAATTAGTTTTTAAAAAGTGTGTTAATTTCCTTATAGTGTTTGAAATATTAAAAAAAAAAGTATGGAGTATGTATGTAAATTATAAAATTATAACACCTAATACTGTTGTAAACATCCACAAACTTACTACTTAACGCTAGAAATAGAACCTTACCAACAATTTGCATTTTCCTGTATATGCATCTCCTATTCCATCCCATTTCCCTCCATCAGCCTTGCCAGCCACCTTCCTTTCAGGACTGATTTGAGCAATAAGCTTTTTTTGTCCTTGATGAAATGACAAAGATCTAGGTGTAGAAGGTGAAGTAAGAGGGGTTCAGCTGTTCTAGAAAAACAGAATTTTGATGTAGAACTCTATACACAGATCTTAGCTAAGAACTTTTCTCTTTGGACCAGAATCTTCTCCAGATTCTTATAGCAACGTCTACTGCCTTTCTCCTCCTGATGATAGGATATTGTCAAAGGAGTCTGCCTCTACCAAAAGACACACGCACACACACACACGTGCTTGGGGGCAGGTGGATTTTCTGGGCCTTCTCTGCATTTTTGTTAAATTGGCGGTTCTCAACCAGGGGTGAATCTGCCCCCCAGGGAAAAGGCGCAATGTCTGAAGGCATTTTTGTGTCGTAACCGTCCATTGTACCATTGGCATTGACTAGGCAGAGCCCTGGGTTGCTGCTACACATCCTATAATGCACAGAAAAGCCCCTCAGCACAGACAGTTATCTGGTCCAAAGGGTCAGTAGTGCTGAAGTTGAGAGACCCTGCTCCAAATTGATATTCTTTTCTTAGTTTTGCTATGGAGTCAGTGTACACACCCGTGACACTCTTTCTTTTTTCCTCTGATCGCTTTTCAGATTGAGAATGGGCTCTGCATCTGTGCAGCCATGCCCAGCAAAGTCGTCATTCTCCGTTACAACGAAAACCTCAGCAAATACTGCATTCGAAAAGTAAGTCCTGGGCCTGACCTGTCTGCTCTGTCCACGGGCTGGCATGGAAAGTGTGCTGTTTCAGGGAACAACGTGTGTCTGGTCCTGTCACCTGCTGTCCTTTAGCCCAGCTGACCTTCTTGAAGAGAGAGAGAGACAGACAGACAGACAGTCTCTTCCTTCCTGAGTAAGCTACAGAGCTGCTGGTAGCTGAGGGTTTTCTCTTTCACTTTCCTTCTGCTATTTGTAGCTACCTCTCCAGCCAGCTCAATGAATCCAGTCTTTTGTTAAGGCAGAAGGGAAGTTGGCTGATGGAGGAGACACTACTTTTGAACCAGCAGAGAAAAAGGAAAGAGATCTCTTTGAGAAGTTGGCAGTCCCTAGTGGCACTTACTAGACTCTTTTTCAGATCCTAGAAATGTCTATTAATAACCTTGGAAAAGCTGGTGCTAGCTGTCTTATGAAATGCAGTTAGGGAGCTGGTTCTCCTCAGAGCAGAGTAAGTTGTGATGATGACTGCAGAATGGACAAGGTGCACGTTAGATCCTTACATTTGCCTCGCTTCTGGAGAAGGCTGTCTGCTGTCCCAAGACTAGGGTGTTGCACCCATCATAAGCCCGATTTATTTCAGGTACTTTCATGATTAGTCTCAAAAGTGAAATCAGAGATGAATATGTATAAGGGTCATTACTGTCAGAGAAACTGTTTCACCCTGTGCAGACTCTTGTTCATTTACTTTAGAGTTTTATTGGGCACCTACTGGTACCAGAGACTAAGCTGGCTACTTGACAGATGCTTTCACAATAGCTCTGAAAAGCAGGTTTGCCAACCCCAGTTTCAGGTAGGACAACTGATTGAGGCTGGCTGAGGTCCTAAGTTATAAAGTCGAGACCGAAACCGAAGTTTGATTTTTCCTACCATTCTATTTTGTCATGCCACCTAAAGGTCTCCGCGCACACTTTAGTAGGTGATCAGTAAATATTCAGTGGTCATGATAATGCTGAATAGAGTTTGAACTATTAGTTTCAGGTGAATTCTCAAAAATCATTGCTTCTGTATAATTCCTGGCCACCATTTTGAATAAGCATGCCTAAGTTGTTGAAGACATTAGGACGGGCCTGAAAACAAGTGGAAGTAATTAGGAAGCAGATAATTCAGAGAGATGACAGTGATGATGATAATACTTACATAGGTAATATAGGTTCTAAGTAGAAGCATAAAAGCTCACAGAAAGAAGGCAACTAAACACACTCTCTCAAGCCACAACTGCTCGTAGTTGGTGTATTTTTCCAGAGATGAGAATGTTGCATTTTTAAAGCTTTCTTTTTGAATGCTACCTTTTCATTAAAATGGTGTTTCTGACTCTCTTGGGCTATAACTTGTCCCTATTTTCTTAGTCTGGGGTTGCAAAGAATTCGGAGGCTAAGGGATCCCAGGTCCTTGTGAGGGACATGAAAAGATTGTCTGTACTGTGTATCATCGACTTGAACAAGTCTGCTGGCTGCCATCCGCAAGGCTCGGTTAGATGCCTAAGGCTGAAACAGGAGAGCAGTAGAGACCTGGCTGCCTTGGGTCAACACTCACATTCTCCTCTCTACCCTCTGTCTCAGGAGATAGAGACCTCAGAGCCCTGCAGCTGTATCCACTTCACCAACTACAGTATCCTCATCGGAACCAATAAATTCTACGAAATTGACATGAAGCAGTACACACTTGAGGGTAGGGCCTGAGTCCTCCCCAGCCCACACACTGCTCCAGCTCTGCCACCACCTCGAGCCCATCCCTGAAGCCCCGCTTCTCGCCTGCCTTTTCAGAATTCCTGGATAAGAATGACCATTCCTTGGCGCCTGCTGTGTTTGCCTCCTCTTCCAACAGTTTCCCTGTCTCAATCGTGCAGGTGAACAGCGCAGGGCAGCGGGAGGAGTACCTGCTCTGCTTCCACGGTGAGTCGGGGCCTGCCACTCACTGCTACTTTGAGTGCTGCTGGGCACCAGGAGTCCCAGACCGGCTCCACTGGGGGCTGCGGGCTGGCCAGTGGGGCTCCAGGGCAGGGTGGGTCCTGCAGGGAGTACAGAGAACATCATTCCAGCCGCTACAGAGGTTTCCTCAGGGTCCTGTCTTGTTCCCCACCAGGGCGCTAACCTGATCCAGCTCTGTTATATTCTGTCCAAACAGCAGGTGTTAGTTCCTTCTCTGTCCTCACTTCTTTCTCTGTTTCCTTATTTTTCTTTTTTCTTTCCTTCCTTTATTTTCTCTCGATGTTTCTTTCTTTCCAAATCTCTGGATCTTTCTCTTTCTTCCCATCTCTGGGTCTCTGTTTCTCTCTCTTCTTCCCTATCTCCCTACTCTCCTATCCTCGTCCTCTTTGCTTTCTCTCCTCACTTTCACTCAAACTCACTTTTTCGTATAAATCAGGCTCAGCAGAGGTCCTTAGGTTTTAACGAGTCAGTGAAGTCTGACCAGTTGTCCCTGGGCCCGATTCCTTCTTCTTCCATCAAGCGTGTGTTGTTGACACCCTGTGCCTGTGGCAGTGCTGATGATGCCCCTGGGCTCTAACTCCTTGCAGAATTTGGGGTGTTCGTGGATTCTTATGGAAGACGTAGCCGCACAGATGATCTCAAGTGGAGTCGCTTACCTTTGGCCTTCGGTAAGTAAGGCAAGGTATGGAGGGCTCTTTTCTGCCAGCAGCTGGTGTCCTGGGAAAGAATTGTGGGTGGAATTCTTTTTGGCCTAAGCACTGTGCTTGTGGATTCCACTGGACACCAAGTGTCACAAATAGTCATCACCCCCGTGCTCAGGGCAAAGATTCTGAGGCTTGACAAAGGCATTAGCCAAACCCACCAGCCTTGTGAAGTATTTGTTAGGTTCGCATGACAGAAAGGAGACCATTCCCTGTGAGTTTGTTTAAAACATTTCAAAGGCAGCATAGTATCCACCTATCAATATTATCAGTCAATATTATCGGGCACTTAGATCATGGCCATTCTTTCTGTAAGTGTAAACAATGCTGTGACGAACATCTTGTACTAATCTTTATACAACTGTCAAATAGTATCCTCTGCTGATAAGTTCTAAAAGTGGAGCTACATACATAATCATGCATACATACAAATATGTACATGCCTGACTGTGTGAATGTTCTGAATTACCATTACAGCTGAAATTTCCTTAGAGGCTTTTTCCTTTATTGCTGCTTATCAAGTTTCAAAACTTGGTGATGTAACACAGCAACCAATTATTGCCCAAGATCCTGTGGTTGCCTGGACGGTTCTGCTTCATGTGGTGTCAGCGGGACCACAAGGGCAACTGGAAAGTCCACAGTGGCCTCACAAACATGGCAGTAATTGGCGCAGTGGGTGGGGGCTCAGCTGGGGCTGGTGGCTGAAGGCTGGAGGCCTCAGTTCCTCTCCGTGTGGGCAGAAGTGGAAGCCGTCAGGCCTTCTCGCTTCCGTCATATTGTACTGGTTTAAAGCAGGCCGCAGAGCAGCCCAGATTCAAGGCAAGGAAACTCCACCGGGGCCTCAGCACTGGGATGCGGGACTAGTGGTCAAAAACCAAAGGAAAGTGTACCACAAGGAGTAAGGGTGATGATTTTCTCTTCCCTTTAACAAAGAAAACAGCTCCGGTCATATCCTGGAGTTTCAGTGACATCGTGATATATAGTAGTAAGACCAGAAATGTCTAATTACCTATGAACCCAGTCTTTTTAAATTTTTTCAAAAATGCATACAATCAAAAATTTAAAAACATATACAATGAAAAGTCTCATCCATATTATCTGTCTTCCAAATTCTTTATCCCCATTCCCTCAAGAGAAAAAGAATGATGAGTTTCTTATCCTTCTAGGGCTTTATGTAAATACAGAGGCATAAAAAATATATCCTCCATCCCTTTTTTTATCATTACAGTAACACACTTTACACATTATTCTGAACCACCTTGCTTTCTTTATACACTAAAACGACATACCTCAGATTTTCCCCCCATGTCAGTACACAGAGAGCTGCTTCTTGCATTTTTACAGCTATGTACCAGCTCCGTAGATGCACCGTAATTTCTGTAACTGATCCCCTAGAATGTGCCATCTTCACTAACAGCATGACAGAGAACATACTTGAGCACGCATCATTCTTCTGGCACATGAATGTAACTCCTTTAGGTGGGATTGCTGGGTCCAAGGGTGCGTTGCATGCAGGTTTTGATTTTCTTTCTTTTACTCCTTCCTTCACACTCTTCCTCTGCGGTGGCCGTGCAGCCTACAGAGAGCCCTACCTGTTTGTGACCCACTTCAACTCACTCGAGGTGATTGAGATCCAGGCACGCTCCTCTCTGGGGTAAGCACTGTCCTCCAGGCTCTGTAGAGCTCAGCTGCTGGGGCTGGGTGTTGGGGCCGGGTGTATGTTTCTTCCTTTTGCACCTAGCAGTGCAGCTAAGCTGCAATGCCAACTCTTGTCTGGTACTCTGCAGGACCCCTGCCCGAGCGTATTTGGAAATTCCAAACCCACGCTACCTGGGCCCAGCAATTTCCTCTGGAGCGATTTACCTGGCATCCTCATACCAGGATAAATTAAGGGTCATTTGCTGCAAAGGAAACCTCGTGAAGGAGTCTGGCACTGACCACCACCGGGGTCCCTCCACCTCCCGCAGGTACCGTGTCCCTCCTCTTCCTTATTACAGGGGGCCAAGTGCTTTCTGCAAAACAGAAGGAAATCTTGCTAAACCGGCTGGAGGTTTCCCAATAGTCAAGTGCAAGCCACTCATTTCTCTGAAATCTACAGCCTTGACATGACATAGTCACAGGGAGTGGCAGGAGAATTTTTAATGCCCCCTTATAAAAGGTGGAAGGAAACATCTGACCTTTCTCTGGTGGGTTCTTTCAGTGGCTCTGTTTGGAATGGAGCCTGAATTATGCATTCAGTGCTTTAGTAGATACTCTACCGGGCTAGTTGGGCAGTTGTGGGAGGTTTAGTGGTGAATAAGCCAGATGCATCTCCTCCCCATGAAGCCCCAGGGGAGGGACACATGCATTCAGGCGATTCCTGCATAGCCTAGAAGGGTGCAGCTGCCACTGGGGCTGTTTGAGGCACCTTGGGAGCTCAGAGGAGGCCCCCTGCCTGGACTTGGAGGTCAGGGAAGATTTCCTGGAAGAAATGAGGTCCTACATATATTTTTCTCTTTCTTTGCTTGTCTTGTGATATTTTTGTTGTTGTTGAAAACAAAACATCTCAAATAATATGTGGTAACTCTGGAAATCAGTTCCCCTTCCCTGGGTTTGTTGCTATTTATTTACTGACTCTCCCAGACTAAGTCTGTAAAGTTTGTGTTCTTTATTATGGCTCCCAGTGAAGTTTCTGGGGAAGGGGATTTTCTCATGAGGTAGCCCTGAGTCAGGACAAATGAAAACCAGCCCTGAGAATGGTCTTTTCCAAAGAGTAATCAGGTCAGACAGTGACAGTTTTTGGGGGAGCTTCAGTCCGGACAGGCTCCCTCTGGTGGCAGCGACGCTGCTGGGTTCCACAGCTCCTTTGGCTACAAGGCCGTTGCTTTCAACACTACCATAGGTCTGGGGAGAAGCGGGTGGGAATAGGTCACGTTAAAATGTCACAGAGCTTTTTGTTCTGAGATTCAGCTGTTTTTCTTGCATAAACGCTCTTCGAATTGTTGCAAGCCTTTGGTTAATTTCCAGAGTTCGGAAAAGTTGCTTTTGACAGTTTTTGTCAGTGTCCTTGTTGCTTTTATGGAGGAACAGGTTTTTGGAGGTCCTTGCTCCGGAAGTGGTCTGCCCCTTCTTTTTAATGCGGGCGATTGCGTACCATGCATACTGGCAAACCTTATCGCGTCTCGGAGATTGCTCCACGTCAGTATGAGAAGTATTTCTTTATTCTTTTTTTATTGCCTACATAGCATTCCTTCCCATGACCTTAACTTACTTAACTGCGTCTTTCTCGGTGGGTGTTCGGGTTGTTTCTAGTCTGTTGCTGTGGTACGTGATTTTGTGTCTATGTCGGTTTGCCACCTTGCATGCTTGGGAATCTGTCTGCAGGATAAAGCCCTAGAAACAGCTTTGTGTAATTTTAGATGTTGCTGAGTTTTCCTCCGTGAAGGCTGAATGCTTTTGCAGTCCCGCCAGCATTGTATGGAAATAGGACTGACCTTATCTTGACACAAAGGGTGGGACCCAGATCCCGACTGATACACAGGCTTGAGCTGTGTTAAGTTGAAGTTCTTGGTCCACAGGGAGGCCTGAGATTATTTAACCTAGGGGAATATTTAATTAATCTAGGATTTTGATTTTTGGACTGGTTTATAACCCCCACGTGTCTATCCTATAAAGAGTTATGTGGACCCCTTACCGTGTGCCACGCCCAGTGTCTGGGGCTAGGATACACAGATGAAGAAGACACTTCTTATTCTGCAGGGACTCTAATTTGGTAGAGAAGTCACCTCTAATACTACAAAATGCTTAGATCTTGGAAGAGACAGCCATCAGTTTAATCTTCTGAGGCTATGTCCTAATGAATAGCCTCTCTCTCTCTCTCTTTTTTTCTGAAATATATGAGTTAGTCAGAAATGTTTGGTCAGTGTGATTTTAACCCCAGGGACTGGCTGGATAACCAGTGCCGAATGACCGGTAGCTCGCAACTCGAGTGGCTGCTTGAGGGGCTGAGGTCCTCCCCTGAAAGATTTTTGAGTAGTTTTTATTTTCTTTATCTGAATTTTATTTAAGTAGCCCCAAGTCATGCCAAGAACAAATCAAAGTACTGTAATTACATTTTTTTGGTCCATTGCCTAACCAGTTAGACAGCCAGGCACCTTCCTTTTGCAACTATATGATGTCTCTGTAATGAGTTACCTTTTCTGTAGTTAAAAGTGATTCCAGTCCCCGTGAACACGGGGCAGAAATAATGCTGTTGCTTTCCTGCTATTGCTAGGCGCGTCCGGAAAATTAGCAGTTAGTCTTTAGCTGCCACCTGGCTTATAAAATGGTCTTTTAGTTGCTGACCGCTTGGGGAAGGTCAGAACACAGAGCTCTGAAATTTTGGTGGGGGAGGGGGTATTGTGCTTTTTTTTTTTTTTTAAATTTATTGTGTTTTTAGTGGATAAGTATATCATCTATTTACAAAATAGCTCTTGAAAAACACAAGGAGTACAGATACTATAAAACAAAACAAACTCCAGTCATGAGACACTAACTACATCATGAGAAAGCAACAGTCTGATCTCCAGGTTATGAAAACTAGAATTAAAAAGTCACTACACAGCTTAGCAAAACTTGGGTGAGTTACACGAAACATTTAATAAACTGAATTTTTCCCCTCAATGCGTAAGCAAAATGACAAAACTAAATCTGCGCCTGGCAATTTCAGTCTAACTCTGAAGCTACCCTGCGGGCCGCATCGCCCCCAGTCCATTTAGTAGAGCGAGAAATGTAACTCTTTACAAGCAGCATAAAATTGACTTGAGAGATCATTGGTTATTAATGGATATAGAGATGGAAGATTACCCACTCAGCCTAGAATGATGGGTGTTTTCTTTCATTCCATTAATCTAAGCCGACATCCTGAATGGCCTTCCTTGAGCCATCTTTCTTCCCCTGGGCAGTAAGCTCCCTGTGACTTGCTTTATGATGGGCCCCTGTGGACACATTTTATAATTTCTCTTCCATTACAAACAGACTTAATATAATTCTCCTACTTGGGATTCATTTTGTTATTTGTCTGCCATATCTTAAAGCCACATAACTAGAGATGAATATAAACCTTGATTTCAAGCTGTTGAAATCTGAGTTACTGCATTTTATTGCTGTACACTCAAACACAGGGAGCTTCTGGCTTTCTGAGCATTTATCTGAATCTTCACAGAGTTGCAGTGGGAAGCAAGAGAATGACATGAAACTATGTACAACGAACTGACCACTTATAAAATTATCACTGCTCACCATTTCACTGTAGAGCAGGAACTGTAGAGCAGGAACTGGCAAACTTTCTCTGCAAAGGTCCAGATAGTAAATATTTTTGGCTTTGTGTGCTGTATGGTCTCTGTCTCAACAACTCTACTGTAGTGTGAAGGTAGCCATAGAGAGTGCATGACCAGATGGGCATGGCTGTGTTCCAATAAAACTTTATTTATAAAAACAGGCATCCGGCCCTGGCCAGGTGGCTCAGTTCGTGGCAGCCGCGTCCTATACTCCAAAGGGTGCAGGTTGGATTCCCAGTAAGGGCACATACCTAGGTTGCGGGTTTGATCCCCCATCAGGGTGTGTACGGAAGGCAACCTATTGATGTTTCTCTTTCACATCAATGTTTCTCTCTCTTCCTTCCTCTTTCTCTAAAATAAATTTAAAAAAAAATCCTCAGGTGAGGTTTTAAAATCAATCAATCAATCAGTGAATCAGTCAAGACAGGCATTTGTCTGGATGTCCCCTCGAGCTTGCTCTCTGGAGTCTCTCTCCCACAATGGACTGGTGTCTTTGCTGCTCAGTTGCTTTCATTTATGGGCATTGACAAAAGAGTTTCTAGTAAAATTAGACAGGTGATTGAAGAAAGAAAATCATTTAAGTTTGTTAAAATGATAACCTGTTCCCAAGAGAAGGATTTTAATTTTAAGGAGTACAGTAGGCTTTTGGGAAAACCAATGACACTCTCCAATATTTTCAAAGAAATGTCTTGATGATTTACTGCAAAAGCCAACATCGATGTGAAGGATGTCATGTAGCATGTTAGCATACAGTGTTACTGAGAAAATTACGGCCGACTAAATCAGTATGAGATGCATACTTGGTTCATTCTTTGAATGAGCATGTAATTGTAATTTAGATTTTTAAAACATCTAGGATAAAATAAATTTACTTTCTTGATTTCTATTTTTACTTTCCAAGCTCCAATCAATGAAAATATATCTCCGAGTGGATTCACTATAAAATTTTGTTGCCATTTTAAGTAGGTTGGATTCTCCTAGCCCTAATTATGCTCAGATAAGGACCCAGGTACTTTTTCTGCTCACAGGGGTGGGAAGGAATTGACTTGGAAGGCTGCATTTCAGTTCTCTCTGCATTTCTGTAGATTGCTTCTTCACAGAGGTGGTTAAGCACATTGTGTACAGGAATATTCATCTCAAAAACCCAGGCCAGGACTGGGTGTAGGGTTGGACTGATTGTACAAAAAGGCCTCAGTATTTTCAACTGTTTGGTTATTAACCATCAACCTTTGGTGCCAAGGACATTTTTTGAGCCAGCTATACTTTTTTATCTGCCCTGCTCAATTTCCTAATTATATCAGGCCTGATCCCTATACCTCTCACATCAGCATTAGGTTGCCACAAAAACTTAGCCACCCGAAGGGAGAGGTGACCAAACACCAGGCCCAGGACTGGGACAGAAGTGGCAGCCGAGTGATGAGAACTAGCTTTCTCAAAGCGGCACTCTTGTACTGAGGGCTTTTGAGCAGGCTTAACCTCTAAATGAAGATATCCTCCTGTGCTTCCTAGGCTCTGGAAAATACTATGTCAAAGGACATAGTATGGGGATTATGACATCACACTGACCTGTACTGGAGTCCCAATCTGTAGTCCACTAGCTCAGGCCAATCACCCAGCCTATCTGTGTCTCGGTTTTCTTGTCTGTACAGCGAGGGTCCTACTTGTCCCCAGCCTGTAGTGCTGTTGTGATGATTTAATGACACTCCCAGTAGGTGCTCAGTAAATAAAAGCCTGCGCCGAGACCAGGAAGCTTGACTTCCTTTTGTGGTCATCTTTGCTTTCTGCCATGCCCTTGCTACCAAAATAAACCAACAAAAAGCCTGAAGAACTCCAGGTGGGATCCTTTTCTCATAGCCAGTGGTGAGCTTGGGACATGGGGGTTTCTCAGAGAAGAAAAATGCCCGTTTGGGGTTGTGACTCCTCAGCACTCCCTCCCTCTCCTGTTGCCAGCAGCCCCAACAAGCGAGGCCCGCCAACGTACAACGAGCACATCACCAAGCGCGTGGCCTCCAGCCCAGCGCCACCTGAAGGTCCCAGCCACCCGAGAGAGCCAAGCACACCCCACCGCTACCGAGAGGGGAGGACAGAGCTGCGCAGGGACAAGTCTCCTGGCCGCCCCCTGGAGCGGGAGAAGTCCCCGGGCCGCGTGCTCAGTACACGGAGGGAGCGGTCCCCCGGGAGGCTGTTTGAAGACAGCAGCAGGGGCCGGCTCCCTGTGGGAGCTGTGAGGACACCCCTGTCCCAGGTCAACAAGGTGAGGCACCATCCATCTGGAAGCCGGAGGAGTGACTGGGAGTGAGGTCCCCTCAGGGCTACTGTTGAAAAAAGGAACTCCGTTTTGTAATTCAGATTTGGTGAGTCACATAACAAGGTTAGGAAGAAAATGTACTTGATTTCAGAAGAGGCTTCCTAAGCAAAGGAATAATGTGTATGTGTAAATGTGTACCTCAAAATGTAAGAGCTCCCCCCCAAAACTAATAGCTACCAAAGAGATCATTCCCTTCCTCAGAGGCAACCGGTGTTAGCAGTTTCTAGAGTCTATGCATATAAGCAGAAGTGTGTGTGTATTCGCTCTTCTTACATCTAAATAACATACTATACAAAACGTTCCAGGACTTACCTTTTTCAAATACACATACAAATACATGGACATCAAAAAATTTCCTGGAAGACTAAACGGAAACTGTAACAGTGGCTGCCTTCCAGAAGAACTGTGACTCTTCTTTCTCCAGAAGCTGATGTTCTGGATTACGTTTTTCTTCTGATGCCACCTGCATGCCACTGTTGGCGCCCCTTCCGGTTCAGAGGAGGAAAGCCATCTAAGTGTTTTTTCCTTATCTCCTCTGCTTCACTGATCAGACTGTGTGTGTAAAACAGTAGAAATACATACATAGCTTTGGGGACGTTTCAGTGAATTTCAGCCCCTGTCGGACTCCAAGCTTTGAAGGATGGCTGTGCTAGTTGGTGCCACCCTGCAGAGCTGAGAGGACGTACGAGGGAGGTGCTGCAAACTTCCTGTTTGGATTATGCAAAAACCACTCCCTTCTTTTGCTCCTAGGTCTGGGACCAGTCTTCAGTATAAATCTCAGAAAAACCAACTCCTCATCTTAATCTGCAGGAAAACACCAAACACACTATGGAACTCTGCTGAAGGGGACTCCAGCGCCCATCTGCTCAGCCACCCGATGGCACAGCTGGACCCAGACCCACCTCAGCGTGGACACCCCTGCATCCAGGAGGTGCAGGGGGCTGAGGCTCGTAGGAGCTGCCGGCACCTTCCTGCAGTCATCCTCGCTGCACTTTGTTACTCTTTCAGAGCGTTCATAGACTTTTGTACCTAGCTCTAGCCTGTACCAGTTCATCAGAGGAAACCAACCGGGCGCTAACTACAACGTGGTTAGAATCCTAATTAACAGCTACTTTAAAATCCTAGGGTTGGTTTTTTTTTCCCCCCGTTTTTTTTTTCTTTCTTTCTTTCCTTTTCTTTTTTTTAAAGACAACAAAATTCTTACTAGATTTGAATAGCAATGTATTTCCTGTTGTAGTCATTTTTAGCTAGATCACACGATCAGGTCTTTGCTACTGAAATGTATTGTAGAAGAATCCCTGCCAGTTGGCTAACCTCCTGCACTCATGTAGGTTCACTCCCATTCTTGTCCATCCTCACAGATGGCCCTGTTTTACCCAGGGTGACATCTTAGCCAAATGTTTACTGTTCTCATTGCCTTTTATGGCCTTGACGACTTCCCCTCCCACCAGCTGAGAATGTATGGAGGTCATCGGGCCTCAGCTCGGAGGCAGTGACTTGGGGCCAAGGGACCTCGAGGAACTTCCCCTCCCCGCCCCTCAGTGTCATCTCCCCAGCCTGCTGTTCCCGCTTTCCATGTAGCTTTGGCCAGGAAAGCATGCAATAGATTTGCTGAGCCCAGCATTAATGGGTCTCTGGGCCCGGGAGGGGACCGGGGGCACCCACCTCCCGTCTGTGATGGCACGCTACCCCCTGCCCTGGGATGGGAGAGAAGGGACCCGTCCCGGAGTTCTGCATGGCGGTCCACTGCATGTGCTGCCCCCGACCTGGCTGGCCCCGTTGGGTTGCTCTGCCAATGTCCTAGTACCATACCATAGCTCCCGCCGAATTGAGACCCTCTGACGACTTGCCAACTCACTGGCCACAACAAGCTGCAGTCTGTAGCACTGAACAAACAAAAAAACCAAACGCTCAAGCCTTACGACCAGAGAAGGATTTCAGCAAACCACCACCTCACACGTTCACGCTTCCTGCCGACTCCCACATGGATGACTCTGTTCACACAAAACCCAGCACGGTTCTACCCCACAAAACTGTGACTTCCCAAACGAGCCTTTTCCTAGGGCTAGACTAAGACCAGGAAGTTTGAGAAGGAAGCCGCAGCTAAACTCTCCCTCTGCCGGGGTCTGGAAGTCCTTAGGTGCAGTGCGGCTCACCCTGTTTCTACACTCTGGCGACTAGTAAATTCCTGGCGACTGGTAAAGAACCAACTTAGAGGCTTTGCAGTTGGCAAGCTAACTAGCGGCCTTATTTCTGCCTTTAATCTCCCACAAGGCATCTCTTGCTTCGGATTCTCCATGACTCTTAGGCATGCCTCCAACAACCAAGGCACATCCTAGGTAGGCTGGCAGGTAGACCTGTTTCCACCTCAACAGGTGAACATGACCGTGTTTCAACCCATGCGTCCACAGACCACTTTCCAGATTGCAGCCTGGCCCAAGTCCTGGCTCCTTCCTGCTCGTCTCTTAACCTAAGTGCTTTCTCATCTGAAATGCCCACTATCCTCCATGTTGTTGCACCCTTGGCCAGTGTCATGCTGTTGTGTTTCATGTGTTGCTTAGAGTCTTTGGGTCATACTGCATATCCTCCGTCCCCCAGGGCAGGTCCGACTGAATGTTTGCTGAAGTTTTTGTCTCTTGGTCCACAAGTATTTGGAAGGTCACTGAAAATTGGTCTTTCAGTCTTGGCATTTCATTTAGGATCTCCATGAGAATGGGCTTCTAGAGCCCTGAACATGTATATTGTGTCTCATTTGTGAAATGCTTCCTGCTATAGAACTAGCTCAAAAGACTGTACATATTTACAAGAAACTTTATATTCGTAAAAAAAAAAAAAGGAAATTGAATTGGTTTCTACTTTTTTATTGTACAAGGTGCATTTTTCACCACTTACTTTTGGTTTCAATGGTGGTAGTTGTGGACAGCCATCTTCATTGGAGGGTGGGGAGCTCCGTGTGACCACCAAGATGCCAGCAGGAAATAATTGCAACACGAAATTGCAGTCAAAAGCTTCTTAGCATAAACAAGATTCTAGGTCTCCAAAAGTACAGGCTTTTTCTTCATTACCTTTTTTATTCAGAACGAGGAAAGGAACAATTCAAGATCCACCTTGAGAGGAATGAACTTCGCTGTTGAACAATAGTGAAATAAAGCAATGACCTAAAATGTTTGCTTTAGTGCAATGACCTCTTTTCTTGAGTGAGATCATAAAAGTCCTAAGTATGGCCAGTGTCAGCAGAGGCTTATTAATCACGGCATGGGACCTTCCTTCCTTTTCGCCCAAGCTTTCTCTCTGGGGTGGTGGGAACCACACAGAGGTTAGAGCATGCTGCTCTCCTGGAATGAAGAGACTGGCGACATTCTCTCCTAAAGTGCGACCTTGTCAATGCTTGGCCAGTGCTTCCAGTGAACCATAAAGTGGCCATTAAGGTCACTTTATAGGGCTGCAGAGCTGGAAATCTCCTTCCAGTCAGGCCATTTTGAAAGGATTACTCGAGAATGGATTAGCTAATCAGGAAAACAAGTCACCTTAAAATGTCTCATCCATTATGAGGCCACAGAAATTTAAAGATGTAGATAAATTTCCTTGGAGGGAGGAATTCAGATCAAGGTAATTTAAAATATAAATACTCTTATTTTTAACTAGATGAATTTTTACAGTCTGTAAGGAAAAATTTTTCTATGATTTTTTTTTTCAGTTTTTCTAAAACTTTCCCTGATCCAGACAAAAACATCAGTTTTGGCAATTGGTGATTTTCTCATGGTTCCTGCTGCTTTTAGTCTTATTTTCCAATGAAGTAATCTGACCACAGTTAAAATTTGACTTACAGGGTTGTATCATGCTTGTGATGGGAACCGTAGTTGTAATTCTGTTCCTCTTTTCTATTTTACTGTTGGGAATAAAAATCAGCCCCAAGGTCATAACTGTAATAATGAAATAATTCAGAAGATGAACCAGTAAAATATTGGAACCTTTCTTTCTTTATATTAGGAAAAGTCCATTAACTATCAACTAGCCATTTCAGTTATTGTCCTGAGGGTTCTCATCAGTCACAGAATACTTAAAAGCGTAAGTAAATGTGGTTTGTTCCAAAAGGAATGTGCCAGAAAGGTCTCTGAACCCTCGGGAATGACCTCAAAGAAACAACTGACACATTACTCAGCCACCATATTCCTGTGTCTTAAGCACAAAATTAGATGTCACGTTTCTGCTCTTACGATTTCATTTTCAAGACTAAAGAGGCTGACTGCATAGCAAATTCCGTAACCATGAAGCCTGAGGATTTTGGAGACAGGCCAAAAGAGGAGGATTTGCTTAATAGGACTGAACTTGTCCACCTGTCTTTAGAATTAGGTCTCTGGAATATGGTTTGCTTTAGAAAACATTCAAGCAGGTTTAAGTTTAAAGGATTAAAATCTATGCCCACAGGGGTAGGTGGAACTAAACTTTGTCTCATGATACAGCAGTTAAATAGGCCTGTTTCAGTGGTTCTAAACTAGGGGAGACTTTGCTCCCCTACCCCAAGGACATTTGACAGTCTGGAAACATTTTTGGTTGTCACCTAGAGGGTAGAGGCCAGGGACACTACTAGATGTCCTACAATGCCCAGGACAGCTTCCTCCTCCACCTCCCCCAAAAATTATCAGGCCCGAAATGTCAGTAGTGCCAAGGTTAAGAAACCTTGGCCTATTCTAGTCAGATTTCTTTCATGGCACTTTAAATATTGATTGTAATGTCTAAAGCATAGAGACAGTGGCTCTGGGCACACAGTGTTGATATGAGAAAAATGGTTTATCACTCGCCTAATCAAGCGTGGAAGCTTTATTTTCCTGAAGCAGGGAGGGTGGGGGCAGTGGAAATAAAACGCTGTGTTGACCACTTGGCTTTCCCTTGAGTCTATCAATGATTAATGGAACTCTGTTTGCCCGGAAGGGGTGGTTAGAGGAAAGAACCTTGAAAATGACTTAACTCAGGCCCTCTTTCAGAAAACCACAAAAAGGGGAAATAAGCTGCCCAGGGTACATGCAGCTGGAACTGTCTCCTGTTCTCTCCTGCTGTTGAGTTTTCCAGATGAGATGCGTGAATTCACTCCAGGAGAGTAGAAGAGGTAGTGGGAAAGGCTAGCGTCCTCATCCTGGCAAAGACCCTTTAGCTGTATTTAGGATAAAAAATAGGAGGTGGTTGTGGGAGGTGACCCTGCTGGCAGAGCGCAGTGGTTCATCCCAGGCACAGGGTGGGCCCCGGCTCTCAGGATCCCGTCTAAGCGTCTGATTCACAGCAGGGACGACTCTTAAGAGAGCCCTTCTGGCTATTTTTAAAATTAGCTGGAATGACTTTGGCTTTAGAAGAAATGCATGATACTTCCTTTTCTCCTGAAGACAATTACAATTGTCTAGTTTTCTTTTCTCCACTAATTTACTGATCAAGAGAGGGGCTAAGGAGAGACTACGCAGAAGCTGGATGAAAATTTGAATGGTCCATAGTCTCCAGTCTTCATGAATTCATTCAAACCACTAACGAACATTGGTGGAGGGTCAGGTATCAGAACTGAGCGCCTGGTCAGAAATGAAATCGTGCTTATCTGGAAGAAACTGAGCTAAACAAAATGAAATTCTTTTCTCTAAAATGGTGGTTCCTCTGACCTCAGCTGTGGACAGTATCGCTTTGCTGTTCTGGGTTTCAGGCTTGGCCTCTGGAGTCTTGGAGGTCTTCTAATTGAACCTGAAGTGTTGGCACTTTTTCTGTCCCCTTCACTTCCTGTCCATGCCCATATCCCATTCATGTTGTAAAGGCTTTGTGGCTCCCAATGTGAAATGAAATGAGACCTAGGGACCATCTAGTGCTAGTCTCTCATTTTTTCAAGGCAAGAAATCAAACTGAGAGGTCATGTGATTTGCCCAAGGTCACCCAGCTAGTCAGCAGCTGAATCTCAGTCGTGTCCACACTCTGAGAGGGGCTGCTGGGGGAATGGCCAACTCCCATATAACGTCAGGCTTGACCTAGTCTTGGAGAGCTATTGACTTCTTTGGTTACAGCCATATGTGGAGCCAGAGGGGAGGAAATGGTCTTGCCTGGGTCCTTTGACCTTTTGTTTCAGTATGTGGATATATCGTTCTATTTATCCTGCAATACCATTTTACATGTTAGTAATTTAAAGGCCTTACCTTTGCCTCCATAAACTCATTTGTATATAGACTTCCGGAGGGAAAAATATATCTTTTAAATTCACAAGCAATTTAAACTTTAACCATGTAACCAGTCCACACCCATAATCAGTGTGCTAAGAGGAAACATTACCTGGGACATGGACGCCTCAGTTCTACATGTGGCTTTGCCCCTAGAACTTGGGCAAAGCAGGGTCTTCTCTTCCACGTCTGTGAAACAATCTCCATTACCTCTTGGGTATAAAGTCTGTCACTTGAGTCTGTGAGCAATCTTTTGGACCACAGGGGACTTCCTTTTGTGTTGCTTTTTAAAGAAAATCAAGTCATTTAAATACACAAACAGCTGTGGCGAGCGCTGACACTATGTCCGCGGGTTTGGAGGTTTGAGCCTGCGCTCTACCGCGGCAGTCATCTCTGGTGGGTGGCCCCGGGCTGCGGAGGACAATCACCAGGTTTACTGGCTCCAAGTTTGTTTTTACATTGGAATTTCAGCATGGCTTCTTTTGAACTTTGTGGGCAGAGCCAGTCTGCAGGCCACATTTTCCGACTTCTTGCTGTTTCCCCCTGCAGCCCAGGGCTGATGGCACACTGAGCCCTGGCTCAGCCGGCAGCCATTCTCTCATCCTGTTTACACAAAGGGCGGTGCTGAGAAGCCCCCCAATTCATGTGGGGGCTTCCTGCCCAGGTGTGGGTGTCAGACCCCAGCTCTGGAGGCCCACCGCAGGTCTTGGCCTTGCCACCCACCTCCAGTCCCCACTGTGGGCCTAGAGGCTGTGCTCACAGCTCGCCAACAAGGCAACGGTTTGTTTCTGGTGCTTGAATATACCCTTTATACTTTTGAAGTCAGATGTGATTTCATTTGTATTTTAAAAAATATTTTATACAGTTTTGGGAAGAATTTTTGCATATATCCGTACTCTACTTTTCACAGTCTTTACAGTCCCTAAAACCTAGGGTTCCCACATGGGTTTTTAGGGTGAGACAGTGAATTACCCAGCTAGGAATGCTTTCTAAGCTACTCTTCACCTCAAGGGGACTGGATGTCCCAGAGGTTCCCTTTTCTCTGAAATTCACTTAAATGGTTCCTGACACCTGGGAAGAAGGACTTGTTAAAGGGACATCTGTAACCTTCCATCTTTTGGGGAGAAGGGACAGAGCGCATTTTAGCTGGTGAGAACAGCTGACTCCAGAATGTCTGGTGGCTTCCAAGCAAATGTCATGATCCCAGACTTCCTCACGGTACTTGATGAGCAAGAGGAAGCAAAACCTCTGACCTGGGGATGCCACCTAACTGCCTAAACCAACAACATTCGCTGCTACCTTTCCTCAGCTTCCCCTTGTGACTGAGCTGTTAAAAAGGGCTCGATTTTCCAGGCCCCTTAATAGCCTTTCAAACTGTGTGCGGAAGCAGTGGGTCAGGGAATGGACCTCAGCCCTGGGGCTGCCAAAGGCTCACCCCAGTGTGTGCCACAGGACGACACCATTTTCAACAGGTGCCGAGACATAGAAACAACTGAGAAGCATGGTATTGCGAAACCTCTGGAAGAATTCGTCTTTTTTCCAAACAACTGAAAAAAAAAAAAAAAGCTTTCTCTAAGTACATGTCCCATTATCTTTACAAAGCTTTATTGAAACCTGTTATGTCAAGTTGATAATAATTCAATGTTTTGAAAACAGTAGCAAAAAAGGGTATCCTGGACTCAGGTTTACCAAACAAGTACTGGAAACCGGGAAGCTTGTTCCTCTGTCTCCCAGCAGGAACAGAGGGCGCAATGATAGCTTCTGTTGACTCGGGGAACCTGCGCTAATGTGAACATCTGTGGCCTCTCCATGGAAACCGAGCCCAGCGTAGAGGTTTGCTTTGGTCCAAAGGATATCTTCCCCACACAAATTTGGAAGGCTGTTGTTGAGTTCTAAGTTCCTTAGAGAATAAGCAACAGTAGCTGCTACAGCCTTCTTTGCTAGGTAGGGCGCGAGGTCCTCAGCAAGGTGGCATAGGCTAGGGTAGGGTGCCTCTCCAGAATTTTCATGGTAACACTGTCACCTCGGTACGAAGAGAATAAAAGGCTGGTTGACTTTCCAGCTAACGGTGGTCAGTCCTCAGAAACACCCAGCTTAATGGAGAAATCCGGCAGCAAGTTTCCAAAGTCTGTTCTGAGAACAGATTATTGCTGAGCAGTTTGTTCATGTGATCTACATTCTAGTTGGGGCAATTAGGAAGCTGCCCCAGGGCTGTAGAGTCAGCCACCTCTGGTTAAAGGCAAAACAAAACAAAACTTAGTGTACATAGTGTAAATAACAATTGTAAAACTTCACCTGGAACTCGGGTTCTAATTTCTATAGAAATTACACCTCCCTGGAGCAGAGAGCGGGAGACAGAATTGCTTTGACTTCAGAGGACACCACCAACATTGTTCCTGTTGTTAGTGCCAGAGCCAGGCCTCAACGGGGACAAGCTGATGGCCTTAAAAACGCACATGCAATTAGAAATTTTGTGTGGTCTTGATCCCTGCTTCCCAGATTTTTGCTACCAAAGTGGCTAGTGTTTGTTTTTGGCTTAAGAAAAATCTCCATGACTAGTTCGATGGACGCGTATTTAGAACTGCACCAGTCAGGCCCTGCAGTGGCGCTGCAGGCCTCCTGTGCCTCACTCCGTTCTCGGCCACTGGGCGTTGAGCCGACTGTTACAGACTGAGGCGCTTCGGGAGCTGCTGTACGGAGCAGACCTTCAGGGAGGACTAGGGCAGGTATGAAATGGCTTCTAAAGAGTGTGAAATGGGAAATTTACAGTCCATTCCCTTCAGTGGGAAGCATGCTCGCGTGTAGCCTGGTGGTACAAACTGTTCCCTGGAGCCCACCGCTGGCTCCCAGCTCCTCATATGGGTTTGTATAGCAAGGTGGTGACATACTTTTTCTTGTACCGGTGGGTTGCGCTGAGCACCATCACGCCATCCTGAGAGAGAGGGCGGAAATGATCAAATGATCAGGGACTCCTGCTTTAGAGTGCATGAGAATCACCAAGGGGGCTTAATAAAAAGTTTCCTGGGCCCGCCTTCAGGACTGGAGCCGCAGGGTCTTTAGATATGAACTCCAGGCAATTCTGTTGCTAGGGGGCCTCGGAGCACAATTTGAGAATCACAGCCCCAACAGCAGCACACACGTCATTACCTTGATAGAAAGTGCATAAAGGTGGTTCAACATGACGTGGTTGGGCTCAGGAAGCAACGCTGGATCGCACTGTGAAGGAAGAGAAGCAGACGTGAGTACTTAGGATTTGGAATCAAGAAGACTTTCCACTTTATGTCACAGCACTGGTAGCGAAGGAAGGAAGGTGGCCTCTTGCGCCCCTTCTTCCTAAGTCAGCCAGCGAAAGGGCCTGTCCACGATGACAGGTGAGGCGGGGCGGGGGGGGGGGGGGTCATGCCTCATGCTCCCAGTAAGGGGCGCTCCCCGCGTGCGTGCGGGGCTCACTGCTGTGTCTCTCTGGCCAGGCTTTACCTTGGCCTCTATAAAGTGTGGCCCATGGCTCTGTCCTCTTAACGAAGGCAGGGCAGGAGGAAAAAGCTGTCCAATGACTGCACTTGCAGAGAAAGCAGGAGGACACATGCTATACAAATACTCCCAGGCAGTGGACTGCACACGCATGTCTGTGAGGCTCAGACAGGGAGCCTAAAGAAGGACATGGATGACTGTGGGCGGGGGAGGCACTATCACTTCACAAAGGACCTGCACTTGATGTTGCCACACCTTCCAATTTTTTAAGAGAAACCAGGAATTTGGATTCTTTTTTTCAACGTACCACTCCCCGATTTTATAAATGCTAATTCAAAAGAGAAAAGGTGTAGGGCGAAAGCTGTCTCAGCTGTCAGATGTGTGCTCAGGCACTCCGGATATGGGGAAACCTGCCCTGAGGGTGATGGGCCCTTGGGTGACAAACCGTAGCCACTGTGGGGGACGCCTGCACACACATGCCTTCAGCTCCTGCCTCAGCACATATGCACCCCTACCGTGTGGAGTCTAGAGCCATAGCCCTGTGTGCTCGTCACCTTATAAATGGGTGCCTTTTAGGTGGCAGCTTGGACACAGCTGAAGAACATCTAGAGTCCCTAGATTTAGGCTGTGCATTTGAGAGCGGGGGCACCGGGCAATTTGGGTTAAATGAAAAGGAAAATCACGAGGGAATAATGGCATGTTCTTCAGGACCCAGGAGGATCCACACTTCTTTTTGCGAATAATATGAACCTCCCAGAGTAAATGTGTTACCCACACACCCCAAATTTTGACCCAAGAGCAGTCATGCTTCTGCAAGCAATTTGGCAATTAGAACTAGATTCTGAAATTTGGGGACCAAAGGAGGGATTCTATCGTGTAGTTTACTGAGAAGGGGCAGTTTATATATTTTGTCATGAAATTTAAAAGGAATGGGGCTTAGGCTGAGGCAGGAGTGAAATGTAAGGAAGAAAAGTTCAGACAGGCTTTGTCGGATGCGGAGGTAGTGCCCACACTCGAGAACAACTTGCTAGAAGCCTGTTACCAGGGCAGAGGTAGACCCAGCAATTAACACTGTAGGGCGATGCCAAGCTTTTCACCGGCGGCTTTGCCAAGAGGTGGCTGGGTGCTGTCTACTCACAGAGATGCCCGTGTCCTTGTTCAGGATGACCTGGAGCAGGTGCGGGGGGAGAATGGGCGGCGCTTTAAACCGTTCCTCTGGTTTTGAGACGTAGGGCTCCTGGTGGTAGGGTCCTGGTGGGGAACTGGACAGCTCTGTTGGGAGATGGTGACAGGACATTTACTCTGAAAATTAGGAGTTGAGGGGCAGTTTTAAAATTTAATTTGCAGCGCCGTCTAGTGTTGCTTGGCTCTTGTTCACTCAATATAGATTTATATTCTCTTGAAGGACACACAGGCCCCAAGGGGAAAGAGCAGAGGCAGTGAGAAAACCCTCCTGGAACTTGGGTGACTGGCACAAAATTCAGCAGTGAACTTAGAGTCCATGGCGGAAGACGGCAGTTGTGGCGAAGCCAGAGAGTCTGGACCAGACTTATAAGGAAGCTGTTCGCAATAACCTAACGGGACATGCCATGCCGAGAATGCTGCTCGCTCCGGGCTGGGCTGGCAAATGCTGCAAAGAAGCTCACGGCATCCGGTGAGGCTTAAACGGCTAAGCCCAAGTTATGAGCACCACCAGCCAGAATGAAACAGAAGATAAAGTGGCCTGTTTATACAGAGACAGTGGCGAAAACAGGTTATATGAGGCACCGGCACGTTTCAAAACAAAACCGAAAACCTGATCTCTAAAGGTGCGTGGTTCTATCACTCGCAGCTTCCTTTCAAACCCTTGCTTGGACATATCCATTATACAGACGGATTAAGAAGCTTTAGAGGCGCAGTATTTCCCAAGATAGGAAGCAGCTCACTCAGTGACGTCTGGCCAGCTGGCCAGCTGTTATTCAGCGGACACCTGGGATGGGGCTGGTCGCCTAATCCTTGGGCTGGCTGGGATAAGCCCGACACAGCCAGGGGCTGCCGACTCCCTCACCACCATTCTCTAGGGAATGGGCTCCCTTCACACAACCCAACCACATCACAGCAAGAAACTGAGAAAAGCATTCAGTGTAGAAAACTGAGCCATTAGGAGTAAATATAGATTTTAAGACAGTGTCTAAATATGAGAAGTCTACAGAGAGCCAGAACTGGGTTTGCCAGCAGCGAGGGGTCTGTTTTCTGTCCCTAGGTGATCTATACTGTGAAAATGTGACTAAGAGCTTCGGTACATGGCTCAAAATTACATTTATAAGTAAGTAGGGGATATTTGGGCATCTCCCACCTACCTGAAAAAGAAATAAGTGGTTTCTCTAAAAGATTAGGTAGCTAGCCAGATAGAAGAATGTGATTTTTGGATTTTCAATTCCTACTCAACAACCACCTGAGTTGTCAGCCCCAGCAAGCCCGCCACGGTCAACTTACCACTGTCACGTCTAAGCTGACAAGAACAAGAGATCCTGGTGGCAGGACCTCCTGGTCGAGCCAAGGGGCCAATGAAGAATCATCTTGTAAAACTAAACTGAATCCATTTTCTTAGACTGGCAGGCACAGTCCTGGGGAACCTTTTCAGTGCCACCCACAGGGGTCTGGGAATTGTTTAAACCTTTGCAAGAACTGTTTTAACCCTGGAGTGCAGTTGCTGTTGACACTTCAGATTACAACATATCCTTCCCCCTGAACTGTACGTATTCTGTTTTAGGTAGTTTCTTCCTGTGGGTTTGGATAGAAAGCAATTGATTCAAATGTCTGTGATTGGATGACTCTTGAAAGATGGGAAAGTTTTACTAGACTATACTGAGCGGGTTGTGCTACGTAGCCTATTTCCTGCGGAGAGCCTCCTTCTCCCCTGACAAGGTGCTAATGTACCACACAAGTGATCGCCAAGGTGACGGAGGTGTCCATCTATCACCTGTCAGGCTGAAACTCTGCAGGCACCCTGAGTGGCTTGTGAGCAGGCAGGGAAGCTGGCAGGCTTCCCCAGCACTGGCTCGTAAGTGGCCCAAGGTGACAGTCTGGGCCCCTTTGGCCCTGCCCCTGGCATGAGACAAAGCTCTGGTTCTGTTTCAATTGTCTGTTCTCTCTGGCCAAGCAGACCTATTGAATCTTGGGGACTCCCCCACCCCCAAAGTGACATAATGCTCCCTTGGGGCTACATGTCAACAGCCTGACCCCACAGAATTAGGAATTAGTTTGTGGCTCTTTAAGGAGCTATACATGTCCACCCAATGGGGTAGCTTGAACTCAAGAGTGAGAGGAGAGAGAAACAGTATTTCTAGACTGCACAGCCCCCACCTGCACACATGTGGTATAAAATAACTGTGTTCATACCAGACACATCGGAGCACTTTTGGGAATCCACCATTAAAGCATCAAATACTTCAAAGTCAGTTTTCTTCACTTGAATGATGTTGTTAACTGTGCCAAGCTGGCTGGTTACTATTGGCTGGGAAGAGACAGACAGGCAGAAATCATAACACGGCAGGTCTCTGGGGTCACTCTTCAGAGGATTCAGAATTCCTAGCTGCAAGGGTGCAGCTCCTGGCTGGCCGACCGGCCCCTCCCGGTCAAGTGTGCCAATGGTCTGGCCACACGCTGTTATCTAGCTCAGCCACACACAGGGACTTCTACCGCAGGACAAAGGGACCTGGCGACAGTCTGGAAGGGGCTGTTTGGATAGTGCAGCCGTCAGAGGACAGAGGGCAGGAGGAGGACAGTACCTCAGAAGGGTCATGTGTCCACTGGCCGTCCACGAAGAACTTGTACTGATGCTCTCCTTCCGGCAGGTCCAGGATGGCTACGAAGTTATTGTGACTGCGAGGGAAAGGAAACAGAGGTTTTCAGCTGGGTGGGTTGCCCTCTTAGCTTACTTACTAAACCGGCCCTAGAACAAAACCAAACCTTCCTATGTTTACCATAGGAGTAAAAACATTTTTAAGCAATGCAGACAATTCAATAAAGTGATCTTAATCTAGAAAATGGACAAGGAGGCAGGAATGCAACATCTTCTTGCAAACTCCCTTTGCTCAAAAGGTCAGCTAACAGGTATCTGCCCTTCTCAACTTGCATGCAAAACACCGGGCGGGCGGCACGCCAAGGAAGGTGGCGACGTAAGACAAACAGCCTGCCGTCAGACTCTGCTTCGTGTCAGTTTGCTTTGAGCATGAAAGGGGATCACTTTAATTGGTGCATAACGAATAGCTCTCTAACCAAACATAACTGCTGAAAAGGTTCCAGAAAACCTTTTTCATTTGATTGTTTTGTTCCCCTGACTTGAAGTGACTTGTAACTGTGCCGAGCGGCCCCCTCCTACACCAGTGTTATCCTGGAAGAGCAGGTGGTCCCCTGACAATAATCGGGCCCGGCCTGGAGAAGCTGCTTTTTCACCGAAACTTTGAGACAGAAGTCCAGTGAGGGAGCCCGATGAAATATTTTACTGAGTGTTGTTCATGATACTTACATACCATGTACCTTTCGAACAAAAGTAATACACAGAAGGTCAAAATTAAGAAGGGACCTTAGAGACCATCTGATCCAACACACCCTCCTCACTGACAGGCATACCGACAATCCCATGTTAATGACAGGTTAGCTCAGCCAATGTGGACTCAAATCCTGGTCTCGAAAATTCCTAGCTGGGTGCTTTCTCTACAGCACTAGGAGCAGATTTCCTTTTCTGAAGGAGAAGTCCTGCCTAAACACACAGCTGAATCTCGGAACTGGAAGATGTCTGTAACAGACGTACCCATAACTAACTGCATTCTAAACCTAGAGGCTACTTGGGTATGAGAACTGAACCCTATGAATTACTAAGCAAGACTGTTTTTCCACTCAGTGTCCATATTATGAAAACATCCCTTTCCATGCACCCAC
Organism: Mormoops blainvillei; assembly: GCA_004026545.1. Classification (NCBI taxonomy): domain Eukaryota; kingdom Metazoa; phylum Chordata; class Mammalia; order Chiroptera; family Mormoopidae; genus Mormoops; species Mormoops blainvillei. The sequence continues at coordinate 95,406 of PVJD01004927.1, forward strand.
AGAGATCATTTAGAAACAAGAGCATCCCTGGGTTGCGACAGTACGTGAATACTCCCAGGCACTTTACCTTCTTGTGAGTGGAAGTTTACTCCAGTTGTTGAAGGACCCAGATAAGTACACTTCCTTTCCGCCCCCTGTCCACCGAAACACAGTTGGTCGAGCCTGGGCAGGAGCTTTGTCATTCACTTCCAGGTCATGCTGCCAGGCCAGGAATTCCTCCTTCTCTGGAGCCTAGAAACAGAGCAGATTACTCAGGGGCAGGAAGTCATTAGTGAGCTCCCTACATAGACAGTCACCCTAATATTGACAATTCATTCTAAAGAGGCCGCTGTTACTACCCAGGTTCATATTCAGGCCCACTAACTGACTAGTTGTACGTCAGTTTCCCCTGGCAAAATGAAGATAGTAAAAATAACAATTTAAGGTCGTTGTGGACTGAGAAAGGCCAAGTAAAATGCTCTTCATAGTGTCTGACACACAGTAAGTGCTTAAAAATGATTAGCTACTATTAGTGCTGTTATTAAAGAGGGCTACATTAAAATTCTAGGAGAAATGATAAACCTCACTTGGAGGAAGGCTGCAATGAATTCAAGATTAGCTTAATAAAGGTCATTTTTCCTCCTTTAAATAAGATTTTGAAGTACATGAAAATTTATTAGGACAATTCCAGGGCTGTGAACTTGAAAATTGGCAAATCTAGATTCTGAGGGAGAGAGAAGCCAGGTTCACTGAGTGCCATCCAGACACTAGGGAGAAAAAGCTAAGACAAAGTAACTCCTAGTGTGGCAAGATGGATGACTGGGGTGTTCCAGAGAGGAATTAACATGCAGTGTTGGGTGAGCTACATGTGGTTTTGGATCTGTTACACTTTTCCTAGTCAGAAGCCACAGACAAAAAGATCAGGAGTTCCAGGCTGCGAGAGACCCAGGTATCAAACAGGCTTTTAGCACCTTCACTTCAAATACTGGCCTGCAATTCTTAAAAGATGCCTGCAATTCCTTGAGCTCAAAGGGATCTGCATATTGACGAATAACAGACTGGAAACAGTTTCCACTGAGAATGTGATAACTAAGCACAGCCAAAATGATAAATCAGTATAGTTCAAAGAATCCATGGCTTTCCACCCCCCCCCCCCCCCGCCCGCGTTTAGATCTGGGACATTTAACCCAGTGTGTCTGCTACATCATTTCAGTAACTTCTGAGGAAAATAAAATGGACACTACTTAAAGTCATTTTCCACAGATCATCTGTAAGCTAAACATTTCTTTTAGAAGTTCTGGAATAGGAGCAAAACAAGTATTTCTTGAAGAAAGTAGTTTGGTTCTTACGATGTCTTAAAGAGCCATCCTCCAGCCAAAGTTATTACTGGGGGAAGGGATGTCAAGTAGTTGGAGAACCCTGATTTCAAAGTTCACTTTGCACATACCTGCTCAGGAATTCAACAGACTCAGAAAACAAGTTCAAATCACAGGATGTAAGGCCAAGTAAAAGCAGATTCTTTACAGCCAAGATTCAAGTGAGAATATATGGTAATAATGTGATCACCCAGCCCAGCATCTGAGACAAAATGTGCGCACGTTGGGAATGAGTTGCCAGGCAATTAGCCCAACGGACTATGGTGATTCATATACAAGTCAATGCTAACAGAGAACAAGCTGGGCCACGAGATGGGTGGCTAGGCACCTTCATTTTCCTTAAACTATGCCACACTGTCCACAAGGAGCCACGAGTCGCCTTCATACTTTTTGACGAATTAAAGCAGGCTGCAGCAGGATGCCCACATTTGCTCTGCAAAAATGTTTGCTTTGGCCTGTTTAAAATATTAAGTCATATTTAAACAACAGGGGAGAGAAGCTGATTTGCAGTTATCCGACTAACACTTCCCCTACCCACCGGCCTCCGAAAGTGGACTTCTTTTTCTGGGCCTGCCCGAAGTAAGGAGGGCGAACCAAACGTTTTAGGCAGGACGGAGCGCCTCTGGCAACTGCTGTCGGCTGTTCAACTCAACTTTCAGCTTGGGTGGTTTGGGTTAATCTACAAAATGGGCAATAGGCTGCAAAACCGACTACTACAAAAAGTGCCAGTCTTCCTACAGGGGAGGGAAGATTTCTCAAAGTGAAATTAATTAGTATACCTACGAGAAAAGCAGAGACTGGAGTTCAGTTACTGCTAGCTCCACGATCTTAATTAAGAATTTGAAACTCCGTCCCAGAGACGCTTTCTCCTTAATGATGTTAAATGAAGTGAGCCTCCTTCTCCCTCGGGGTGACTTTCTCATATCGGTAATTAGACACTGGTTCCTGGACTGCTAAGAGGGAGCTTCCAAAGTCGTCGGGCTTTTAAGGAAAGAGGGTGAAGTATCGCCTCCCTCCCGCTTCTGATGATGAGTCTTAGAGGGGTTGTGGCGGGGCGCCTAGTAGACCTCAACAGCAGTCCAGGGACTCGGATTACCCCACCTCCCCTCACCTTGATTTCCTCGGAGTGGAAGAGGTCGGCATCCTCGGGGCTGTCCATCAGGATCTTGGGCCTGTCCCCATCCTTGCTGCCCCCCGAGCTGTCCCTTCGGGGCGTCTTATGGCCGCCCTGCCGCTCCAGCGCGGCGCGCTCGCTGCTCGTGTTGCCCATGGCGGGTACCTGAGGGGACACCGGGCAGCCGGACCGGGCCGGGTCTCGCTCCAAACAAGGGACGGGGGACTTCCGGAATCAGGGGGGGAATCACAGGACCTAAGTAAAAAGTCGGAGCTCTGGGTACCGCGCCGCTCAGGCTAGGGTTCCGGGCAAGAATGTGGTCGAGCCGGGTCAGCAGGCCGGGCGGGGCTTCCCGATCGCGCCTTCCCTGCTCAGGCAGCTGCGGCAAGAACCGAACGGGCGCGAAGATAACCCGACACGCTCTCGACCACTCCCCCCGCCTCTCAGCAATTTCCGCTTCCGGCACTTCCGCAAGTCGGCGGGGATTACAGGGCGAAGAAGGCTGGGGCCCGCGAAGCTTGCGAGGCTAACTGTTCCTTACTTCCGCTTCCGGTCAGGACTGGCGTGGTCGCAGGAGCCCTGGGGCTGTCCCTGTGAGCTCCTGAGCGCGCAGTCGCAGTCGCTGTCGACCGTTCTGGGCGGCCCAGGACGAGGCTGCTGAAGGCCGGCAGAGGGCGCAGTAGCGCGCCGACCGTCTGAGGCTCCCTCTCTACTTAGGGGTGAGTGTTGCCATTAGGTATTTGGGATATCCGTGACGCTTACAGTTTCTACACAGTGCAGCCATGGGGCTCGTTCTGAAGGGCAGATTTAATTAAGAGGCTCCTCTTCCAAAAGCTCTGTAATGCACTAACTCAAACCTTTGAACGCCTTAGAATCACCTCGAGTGCCTGTTTAAAATGCAGATTCTCTGGCCCTAGTCCCCAGAAATTATGATTCCTTGAAGCTCTGGAGTGGAGTATGCATTTAATAAGTACCCCAGGTGATTCTGATGCAGGTAGCTTTGCAGGTGTTTGAGTAAAATGGCAGACCATAAGATTTCTGGAAATTTCTCATGTCTAACAGCTGCGGAATTGTAAAATGGAGTTATTCGTGTATATTTTAAAAAATTGAGTGCACAGCCTTTTGATAGATAATTTTGCAATCACTCTGGACACATTATTCTGCATAAAATGCATTTATTAGTGCTTGTCATTTACTGTGGCCAGCGCTTTGACAACAAGTGTGGACATATGTGGTACTAAAATTAATATTCTGTCAGTCACTGTCATGGTTTTCTTGTTTGTGTGTGTGTGCGTTTTGCTTGTGAGTTATCTCAAAATACTTTGCACTCGTTGGGCCTGGTCATGCATTTTGTCCACTGAACAAACGTTTATTTAGTACCTGCATAGTGCCATACATTGTGATAAATAAATGGGAGACACAGATGACTGTGGTCTTCCGGAGGGGAATTTGACAGCATCTATCAAAATTTTAAAAAAATGCGCCTTCATTTTGTTGCACAGTTTTGCTTCTGGAAATGTCTACAGGAACACGCACATGAATATTTATATGCAAGCATGTTTATTGCAGTATTGTCTCAAATGCCATAATATATTAATTCTGAGATGCACATTTTAATCTCTCTGAAACTGGGTGCTTCATATAGTCAGTTGAATCTCAGATTTGAGGAAATAAGGAGATGAAAAACTACAAAATCCTAAAATGTTTGTCAGTAGGAGAATGACAAAATGAATTAAATATATTCATTTTACGGAATACTGAGCAACCTTTAAAATAGAGGAAAGAGAAGCATATGAATAACAATGGAGACGTGTCTATGACATTCCAAATCCCTAAAGTAAGTGGCAGAACAAGACAGGTTAAGAGCATGAGCTCTGAAGTCAGCCTGCCTGGGTTCAGATTCTGACTTTACCACCTAGTAACTGTCACCTTGGCTTTCTGTTTTGTGAAATGGGGAACAAAAAGAACACTCACCTCGTAAGCTTGTTTTGTGAATTGAGAACAAAATGTGCCCAGCAATAGTACCTGACACTTAGTAAACATTGAATGAACATTACCACTTCTACTGGCATCATTGTGCTTGCAAATGGTAAGTTCTGGAAAGATATACAACATGCTATTAATAGCGGCCCCCTCTGCGAATAGCAGTGAGATGGGAAAACAAGCAGGTAGAAAGAGGACTTTCACTCTTTAGTTTATTACTTGAAAATTTTTCTACCTCAAGTATATACTACTTTAGTAATTTAAAAAGCATTTTTGAAAGATGAAGTAAGTAAGACATGGTTCCAGCCCCAGTGAGATCCATAGAGTGGAGGTGGAAACAGAGTCACTGAAAAGCAGTAATACAGGTAGGCAAGGGGTCTACAGGAGCCCAGAAGGGACTCAAGGTCGGCCAGCGGAGAACCCAGTATACATTCTTTGAGCTGTTTTTCTTGCTCACGATAGTCATTGGGGAAGCCTTGGACATGAAGACATGGAATTTTGGGTTCTCTCCCAGACAGCATGAGAGATAAGGAAGAACACACGAGGCGTGGACCCCTAATCTGAGCTCTGCAGGTGCTTTCGTGCATGAAGAAAGTCTCAAGACCTCTGCTGTGGCTCAGAGAAGATAAGTGCTATCCTGTGGGCACTATCTATGGTTTTCGGCCAATGAGACAGCCCAGTAACTGAGGCTGTGCAGGTGTGCCCTGCATAGGGGTGCCCACCCGAGGAGGCAAGTGGGTCCTGAGATTCCGCCTACCTGGAGGAATGGATGCCTTTTTCTAATTTGTATAAATATACCACGAGGACTAGCGGGGGCCCTGGCCTTGATTTAAAAAATAATAATAAAACCTGGGGCTGGTCCTAAGGACAAATGGTAGAGGTGTGTACTTTATCCTTTTTCCAATTCATTTTATGCACCCTGTTTTTGCAGGATGACCCTTCCACCCCACACAGGTCACCCGTCCCATCAGAACCTGCGTTCATGACACTTGTTCTAGTTAACATGTCATGTTCTAGAGGCCTTCAGTTTTCTGACTCATTTCTTGATCAGTATATATGTATGGCATGACTGCTACCTGCAGGCACTGTGGTAGACCCGGGGACTGAGTGATGGGGAACATGAGACCCACGCTCTGTGCTATTAGTGCTTGTGATCAGGTAGGGAAGAGATACCGTATTTTGCTGTATATAATATGCACCCACGGTTTGGTGCGCATTATACATGGGGTTCTTGTATCCGTGGTATGTAATCATTATACCTGTGTATAATGCACATCCTTCTTTTTCCCTCAAAAATTTGGGCAAAAAAGTGCACATTATACAGACAACAGTCCAACTGTTATCTGTGGCAAATACTAGGAAGACGAAATGTGACCTAGTGAGAGGGACATGACCTGGTCAGGAGGTCCGGGAAGCCTTCTTGGAGGAAGTGACAATTAAGTTGAGATTTGAAGACTATAGGTGTTGACAGTGAAATTTGTTTATCAAGCCCTGTTATGAACCTGGCATTGTGCTTGATACATCAACTTGTAGCCCCACCGCCGGAGCCCCGTGAGGGATCTTCCATTGTTATCACTTGTATTTTAGAGATGAGAAAACTGAAGCTCAGAGAGGTGAAGTGACTTGCTCAGGTTCACACAGCCGGCATGTCATGGAACCAGTATTCAAAGGCAGACAGCTAAACTGATTTAAAAATGTAGGCATTATGGACAGATCATTGGGTGAGGGGTGAGGTGAGATTATTTGGGGCAGGCCAATGGATCAGGCTGATCGACACTGTATTTATTATAAATATAAAGCTGGAAATGTTGGTCACTCAGTAGAGATCAAACTATGTATTTTTGTTTTTTATTTTGTTTTGTTGTAACATCCATAGACTTTTATAATTAGGGATCCATGTTCTGATTATTACCAAACCCACTAAAATCTGAAAGTTGGAGGTCATGAATTGCTTGGTGTAAGATACTAAATCAGGAAATTGGGATCACTATTAAATAGTTAACACCCATTATAGTGATCATGGCAGGCAATACCCCCAGCACCCCCTAGGTGACAATAAAGAGCAATGAGAAACACTCCCCCCTTCATCCAAAAAATGAAATGCCTATAATTTTAGGTATGAATGCACATGGTAAACATTCAAGTAGCATAGGAGGTATTAAAAAAAAAGTCTCCCTCACATCTTTTCCAAATTCCCATTTCCTTTCCCACCAAAACAAACTGTTGAGAGCTTCTTACTTTTGGGGGACATAGTTTGGTATAGTTGTATAACTTTTTCCAAAAAAAGTACTTGCTTATATCTCTCTCCTTTAAGAAACTGACACAATTGGGACTCCCCCCCAACCTTGGTGTGTATTTCCATGTCAGCACAGCCCATACAGGTCTCCCTCTTGTTTTAAATGGCTGCAGATTTCATAACAGTAATGTTAACATTTATAGAGTACTTACTGTATGCCTGGCACTGTCCTAAGCACTCTTCTTGTTTTAATCCATTCAATCCTCACGAAGCCCTAAGAGGCACATTCCGTTGTTACCCCCACTTTTCACATGATAAAACTAAGGCATAGTTAGTAAATGGTGGAGTCAGCATTTAGATGCAAGACATTTAACTTCTGAGTCTACACTCTCTTTTTGTTTGTTTGGAGAGAGAGAGAGAGGGAGAGAGGGAGAGGGGGAGAGAGAGAGAGAGAGAGAGAGAGAGACTTGTTCCACTTATTGATCCATTCATTAGTTGAATTTTGTATGTGCCCTGACCAGCAATTGAACCCACAAACTGGGCATGTTGGTGTGACACTTTAACCCACTAAGCTACGGAGCCAGGGCTTCTGAGCCTGCACTCGTAACAGCCTTGTTAAACCACTGTAGCATAGGTGTACCGTATTTGACTTAGATCTCCCTTTTCTCAATGCTTTTGAAAATCAGTTATCTTTTAAAAATTGGGCTAAAGTATTCTGTTGTAAAACATACCCAGGATTTTGGATTTTATGCATGCGCGGTAAGGCCAATGGATCAGGAGACAACTGCCACTGAAAAGATAGTTTATTACTCTCAGTTCCCAGGGGGCGGGGGGACCTCAGGGCCACAAGGGAAAACCCTGAGTTGGTCTCAGGCAGAGAGAGTAAGGGGAAAGCCTGTTCTAAACACCTTTATTGTGGTTTCCAAGAAAGCGAGTGGGCCAGTCAACATCAGCAGGCTGGGATTGGATAGTCAATATTTTGGTGGGCTCTGGGCTATAAGGGTGGTCTCTAGTTGTCTGGTCCCTGGCCCTGGGATGATTAGGACAGAGGAATTTTACCTCCTGGAATGCGAAATCCAGAGAAAAGAGGCAGTTCGGAGTATGGGTTCTGCATTGGTTGGCCTGCATGTTCCAGCCAAGTCATTTACTGTATCACTAGGAGTTAGTTAACCTTGGGAGGGGCATCTCTCCCCCTCCCTGAGGCCCCAAGATGTCAAAGCATCATAAAGTATAGAAAATGCACATAAAAACAATACATGTACGCAACATCAAATTTACCATTTTAACTAATTTTTTAAATCCTCACCGGAAGAACTTTTCTGTTGATTTTTTAGAGAGAGAGGAAGGGAGAGAGGGAAACATCAATGTGAGAGAGAAGCATCGATTGGATCGTACGTACCTGGACTGGGGATCGAACCCTCAAGCTAGGTATGTGTCCCAGCCAACTGAGCCACATGGGCCAGGGCGCATTTTAACCATTTTTAAGTGTACAGTTCCGTGGCGTTAAATCATTCACATTGTGGTGCAGCTGTCACCGCCGTCCATCTCAAGAACTGTTTTCATCTTGAAAAACGGAAACCTTATGCCCATTAAATGATAACTTCCTGTGCCGCCTGAAGCCCCTGGAAAATGCTATTCCCCATTCTGTCGCTATGACTTTTAACGCTCTAAGTACCTCATATGAGTGGAATCACAGTATCTGTCCTTCTGTGTCTGGCTTATGTCACTTAGCATAATGCCCTTGTCAAGACCCATGTATGTTGTAGCATGTGTCAGGATTTCCTTCCTTTTTAAAACTGAATAATAGCCTATCAGGTGTACATACTACATTTTGTTTACTACCTCATCCGCTGATGGACACTTGGGTTGTTTCCACCTTTGGCTATTGTGAATAATGTCGCTATGAACATGGTTCTACAAGTATCTTTTTCAGCCCTGCTTTCAATTCTTTTCAGTGTATACCCCGAACCGGAAATGCTGGCTCATATGGTAATTCTGTGTTTAATTTTTTGAGGAACTGCTGTACTGTTTTCATAGTGGCTTCATCGGCTTATATTCCCACCAGCTGTGCACAGGTGTTCCAGTTGCTTCACATCCTCCTATATTTTCTCCAGAAGTTTTATTATTTTAGGTTTTACACTTAGATCTGTGATCCATTCAGAGCCCATTTATTTGTATGGCGTAGGGTATGGGTTGAGGTTTAATTTTTGGCACGTGGATGCCCAATTTTTCCAGCGTCATCTGTTGAAAACACTATTCTTTGCCTGTTGAATTCCTTTTGCCCCTTTGTCAAAAACCAGTCGACCACATATGTACAGGGCTATTCTAGGACTCTGTCCCGTTCCATTCATCTGCGTGTCTGTCCTATCACCAACAGCACGTTTTCTTGCTAACTGTAGCTTTATAGTAAGCCTTAAAATCGGGCAGTGTGAGTCCTATAACTTTTCTTTTTCAAAATGGTTTGAGCTCGTCTAGGTCTTGCCATGGCCTATAAATTTCAGACTCAGCTTACCAGTTTCTGCAAATAGTCTTGTTGAGATTTTGAAGAGGATTACAGTCTCTTTATTTATTCACGTACTTAACATTTACAGTACTTTTTTTTCTTATAGATAATAATTTCCATCTGGCTTCATTTCTCTTCATCCCAGAGGACTTCTTTTAGCATTTCTTGGGCTGCAAATCTACTGGAAACCAACTCTCCAAGCTTCTGTTCAGCTGAGAATGTCTTTATTTCACTTTCATTTCTGAAGGCTATTTTCACTGGAACTTGACAATGTTTTTCTCTTTTGCCATTTAAAGTTGTCATTCCACTGTATTCTGTAGTCCATTGTTTCTGATGGGAAGTCAATTATTTTTACCCTCGTTTCCATATAGGTAATATATCTTTTTCCCCTCTGGCTGCTTGTTATACATATTTTTTTCTTTATCTTTGGTCTCTAGCAGTTTGCATCGGTGTGTTTTCCCTATGATTTTATCTGGATAAGGGCTTTTTGAGCTTCTTAGGTATGTAGGCTGATATTTTAAATAAGGTTTGGGAAAGATTTTAGTCAATATTTCTTTAAAATTTTTAAATGCTCCTCTCCCCTTGCATGAGGAAAGCAGTTTGAGAACAAAGAATTATACGCAAAGGAGAACAGAACTGAGCGAACCAGAGAAACATAAGCCATAGACTGTTGACTCCGTGATCCGCTGGGACAAACCAGTCTCGAAGTTTGTCCCCTGTCTGAAATTTCCCAAATGAGAGCCAGTAACTTCTCTTACTGTTTACGTCAGTTGGATTTTCTGTTGCTTGCAACCAAGAGCATTCTGAATCATACACTCAGATTAGCTTATGTTCTTAAACAACAGGAATGCGGTTATTTTTTTTCTTCTGTAGATATTAATTGTTGTACATAGAAAATAGATATGAGGTGTAGAGGTAAGACTCTAAATATCTGACAAGGTTCCAGACAGAAAATGTGTTGTAATGAATACAAATCTGGCCCAAAGGTTTAGCTCACACAAGTTTATGCCAAGTTTGCAACTAATTGGGGTAAATGGGAAGTAAGCAGTTAAGTTATTTCATTCTGCTTTTTTTTTCCTTTGGTAAAAAGTAGTGTTGTTAGTTTTTCTTAGTTATGAACTAAATTATGAAAGTCAATTTATGATTTATGGGAGTTAGTAAAATGTGGTGATTAAGACCATGGATTTTAGAATCAAACTGCCTGGGCTCAAATGAGTGTAGTTGGATGACCTTGAATGAGTAATTGAATTCCTCTGTGCCTCAGTTTCCTCAGAGGAAAAGATGAATCAGTAATAGTGTTTATATCTAGGGTCGTTAATGACAGTTGAGTGAGAGTACATTTTAAGGGCTTAGCGCAATACTTAGCAGATAACAAGCCATAATGTTTGCCACAATATTATTTTTATAGTTACCTACTTTTTAAAAAGAATGATTAAGCAGCATTTGGGGGGCAAACTAGCCAAGTTTAGAAATGTGGAATATAGAGACTGAAGAAGAAGCCCCACTGAGCCAGCCTTTGTCTTCCAGTCACTGGAATTTTATTACTGTCTTACCTACCTTTGGCATATCTAAAGAACAGAGGTACGAATAATTGTATCTACATTGCCTTTGAGAATTTTAAGGCCAGAACTAAGTCTTAGAGTGAGCTACTCTGAAAATTACTCTGGAAATCAGCCAAAAATCTGGTTCAAAAGCAATAGACTGTACTTTAGTGCTTTGAACTCGCGACTACCGGCAAGTAGGGCCCTGGTGGGGAGTCGAGGCCCTGGGGCCAGCCTCCCGCGGTTCCAGTCCTAGGCCTACTGCTTTCTAGTTATGGCCCTTGGGCAAATTACCTAACCTCCCCATGCCTCAGTTTCCCCGTGTATCAAAAATGGACAACGGATAGTAGCTTCGTCAGTTGGTTCTTACGAAGATTAAATGGCCCAAGTGCTGAGAACAGTGCCGAGAACAGTATGATCTTTAAAAGGCATTATCTCCATTTCCATTTGACTGTATGGTGGTTATCCCGGAGACTGTTGCTTGTTTTCTCTATCAAAGTTGTGTAATTTCCTTCAGCTTGTTTCTGGATCCCGTTACACAAACACAAAGGGTTATAAAAGGCAAACAATTGTGCCGTTCCTCAAAGGGATCCCCTAAACTGCCTTTCTCTGTCGCTTCCACTAGGGGGCAGTCCAGCCCCAGAGGAAGCCGTGGGGAAAGGCCACCCATACAAGTTGCGGTTCATTTGGGTTCATATCTTCTTGAAATAACTTCTGGGTGTTCATGTACTTTCATAACTGCCTTTTCCTAAACCATCATGATAAGGGATACAAAAATAAATGAGAACGTTCTCCCTTCACGTCTTCCTTCCAAAATAAGGTTTAAAGCTTCCCGACAGTGATGAACAGTAAGGCCAAAGAGATGAGGTAATATTTGGTTCTGTTCTCTTTTTCCATCTCTCCCCGCTTTTACACCCTTATTCATTAACATATTTATTAATCCTTACATTCAACAAGTAATTATTGAAAATCTTCTATGCGCCAGGCCCCCGGTGTGCAGAGGGGAATGACCAGGATCCCCGCTCTCAGAGGGGCTGACAGTGTGCTGGGGGGCGGGCTATGAAACAACCATTACACAGTTGATTACTGTTGCCCATGGCCATCGTGATACACCGCGGAGCGAACTACAGAGCTATGTGAGCGCGCAGAACGGAGACCCTCCTATTCCTGAAGAGTCGGCAGTCCAAGGAGACTTCCCGGAAGGAGAGGCATCTAATTCAAGGCAAAGGAGTGGACATTAGCTGGGGGCAGGGCATGAGAGAGGAGCCTTTTACTCATTCAAGAAATATGCACAGAGCATCTGCCATGTGCCACATTCTTTTCTAGGTGCAGAGGAAATAGAATGGGGTGCTGTGAGGGCTAGGGACTAGGGGCGGGGCGGCCGCCTTAGATGAGAAACTGAGACCTGCAGGGAGAGGAGGAGCAAGCCATGTGAAAATCTGCGAAACTGTGTTATGGGCAGAGGAAATAGCACATACAAAGGCCCTGAGGCAGGTGTGATCTTGGCATGTTTGGGGAATAGCAGGAAGGCCAGTGTGTGGCTACAGAAAAATGGAATGGATGATGATGGAGCAGATGAGCTCTGAGAAGCAGCCAGGGGTCTCATCATGTAGAGAGGGCTTTGAGGGCCTCAGCTAAATGTCTGGGTTTTCATTGCATGGGAGACCATCAGGCAGGAGGGTTGGGTTTTAGCAGAGGAATGACCTGGTTCCATTTAGGTTTTGAGATCAGCAGGGTCGGTTACGTGTGCTGTAGTGGGATGAATGTGAAGGCAGGGTGTGGTGGGCAGAATAACGATCCTCCAAAGACATCCAGTTTTATTCCCTGGAACCTGTGAATATGTTGGGTTACAAGGCAAGGGTGGGATTAAGGTAGCAGAAGGGATTAAAGTTGTTAACAGCTGCCTTTAAAATAAGGAGATTATGCTGCATCGGGGTGGGAGGTGGTGGGAATGCAATGACAAGGGTCCTTAAGTGGGAAAGAGGGAGACAAAGGAGTCAGAGCCAGAGAGATCTGATGTGGGAAAGAGTCCAGTGGCCATTGCTAACCTTGAAGATGGGAGGAGGCCAGGAGGCAAGGAAGTGGGCAGCTCTAGAGGGTGGAAAAGGCAACGCTATGGATTCTCCCTTAGGGTCCCTGGAATGGAAGGCAATGCTGTGAGCATCTTGATTTTAGCCCAGTGAGACCCATTTCAGATTTTTGGCCTCCTAAACTGTAAGACAATAACTGTGGGCTGTTTTCAAGTCACTAAGTTTGTAGTGTTTGTTACAGCATCAGTTGGAAACTAATACACAGGGAGATCTGTAAGAAGGCTACTCTAATTGTTTAGATGAGCTTTGGCACTGGCTCAGGATACACAGGGTCCAGCACAAATAACATCCCTTTTTATCACAAAATTTTTTATTACAAAATCATAAGCATGTAATTCTGTAACATAACAATATCACACTCAAGCACACCATATGACATTTTAGGTGACATGTTCAAATTGCTTTCCATCTCTTGCAAGACATTCACGTACTTTACCAACCACACTCAGGCAGGCGTTACTTCCACTGGACCCTGTATTTATTTACCTTACCTACAAGCTGTTGCTCTCTGTGCTAGGTCGTCTTTCGGGCCCGTCAGCCAGCCGTTTGTTACTTCTGCAGAGGCAGGATTAGGCCTTTCTCGAGTTCTGTCCATATACTCACTGGGAAGCACAACCAGTCCCCATACATGGGATTCCATGTCACCTGGCCAGTCAACAGTTGGGTGACAGTGCCAGGACAGACAGCTTTGGAACACTAAATGCCAGGACACCTCAGTGAACCGGCATACGCATGTGAAGTGGGAAAGCGTGCACTTGGACTGGAAAGGGATGAAAGTTGTGAGGGGACCGTCGCAGGTTTGACCTGGCTGCTCATTTGAGCTTTAGAACAGGTACACAGGCGAAACTCTAGTGCCCGACACAAAACATGCCCAAGGGGAACTTTGTCCTTCTCTCTCCTGACGCCCTGATACATAATCTCCATTGGAACAAATAATAAATGAATCAGTCTCTATTGGAAAGGGGACTCTTTGTTTTTGTGCCTTCCCCAGGGATGATGGGTGATGCTTGGGTAGTCTTTTTGCCTGTCTTTGTATTTGTCAAAATCTCAATTCTAAGCGTCTTTGTTTAGAGACCTATTTTAATAAGGTAACTACCCAGGCTCAAATATTCAGTATCTGCGAGTATTTTTGAAGGGTTGGTAGTAGCCAATGAATGTGGATGCTGCCTTAGAATAATATCATCATCTTCTTCTTCTCTCTCTCTCTCTCTTTTTTTTTTTTTTTGGTAGTCAGTGGCCCAAAACAGTTTCTTATATTTAGAAGCCCGGGTCTAGGGTTACATATCAAGATACATGCATGATGCTGTTCTGCTGAGTGCAGCTGTCCTGATGTAGGCCAAGGATAATTTGCTGATACAGGAGCTGAGGCCAGCGATTTCATGTCTGCATCTGCTTCTGCCCGTAACTTGTGGGCCAAGACAGGGCAACATTCACGATCTGTAGCGGTATCATCCTTAGCAATGCACGGAGCGAGGGGACAGGGACATTTGCTCCCTGAGGCTTCCGCTCTGGGAATCTGCCAGGGCTCCCTCCTGCAGTGCCTTCAAGACACTGCTGGTGCCTCTCTCGTAGCACTCTCAAGTTTCCTTCTGATTGTGTATGTGCCTTTTCCCCTGCGAGACAGCGAGCCCTTCCCGGGGGTCTCTCTCTATCATTTTGGCATCTCCAAAGCCTAGCCCAGTTTCCGTAGTTGGACAGGTGCTCCGTATATAATGATGGGATGAGGAAATGGATGAGGGTGGCATCAGAATGGGAAAACTGTTTGAAAAGCTATTAGATTACTTTTGTCCGGCTCGTGGCCGGTCTAGGGAGAAGCAGCAAGCCTAATGCAGACAGTGGTTCTGCTCAGCATCCGTCTCTCCCTCTTCTGGTAAAAGCACTTCGGTTTTTCCTTCGGGAAACCACCCTTCCCACACCCTCAATCCATAAATTTGGGTGGAGCTGACCTCACCCTGCACTCCACTGGCCGAATTGTGCCCCGGGCCCGGGTAAAGAGGGCGCCACACACCCCTGGCTCCTGCAGCAGTCTGCCCTGGGAGGAGGGCCACACCTGTTTGTTAATGGCTGGTGTCCATTCCGATGGGTTGGTTCCAGTTCAGAATCAATTGTGTATTATTTCATTATTTCGTATTGAACCTTTCTTTCCCTCTGTAAGCTACTGAATATTAGGGAAGAGACATTTTATTTCCACAGCTTTAGCGAAGCGGACAGGGTGAAGCCCGAGGCCGCTGGCAGCCATTGGCCACAGGAAACCAAAATGAGCTCAGGAAGCCGAAGCCGAGAAACAGGGAGGGAGAAGCCCTAAATAATGGCTCATCGCCAAGATCCAGCCGCGCCTGAAGCTCTACCTAGAATTTTCAGTGATAGGAGCCAGTAAACTCTGCTTTTTGGCTCTAGCCTTTCTTTTTTTTTTTCTTTTTTGGCCCCTGACTGCTGAAAGGGTCTCCTGGCTCATGCACTTCTTCAGTCCTTTCTCTGACTGTGCTTTCGGGGTGGAGCCGGGGTGATCTCAGCCATGCAGAGGCCTGAGGAGGCCCATCACCCCCACTTTGTCAATATGAAAGCTCACTGCCAGGCCCTGGGGCCCAGCAAACATCGGACCCCACCTCGATCCCTGTGATCTCGCTGAGTGACTTTAGTGGCATCTACATTTTCAGTGCCTCCGAGAAGTAAGTTAGTTCCGCGCTGATACATCTCTAGCTCCAACCCCGGCTTCAGCTGGTATCCATGACCCCGCTTTGGTTTGGGGAGTCTCTAGAAGGCTGGGAAACCCGAGAAAACAGTTTACACACTGTGGTAAACAGGCTTACTTAAAACCATTTTTATTCTGCTTCTCAGTAACACTTAGCATTTATTTGACTTGGGTAAAAGATCAGGGAGCCAAACACAAACAAGAGCCAAGATGTCAGAAACAGAAATGAGGACCCAATATATGGGAATCAGAAGCGGGTTAAGGTCGGTTGAGGCCCTGAGCACAGTAGAAAATAGTGGGCCCCTAAAAAAAGAGAGAGAGAGACAGGGAAAATAAAAATACATGCCTTCAGAAGTCGGGGCTCAGGGCGCGCGCCCGGTGTGCCCGCCATTAAACCCGCCTCTGATTGGAATGGTGCTAGGATCTCTACATGCTGAGAATTCATGGTCCTGATTCAACGTCCTCCTGGGACAGGTGCTGGCTCATGACAGACGACTGGGTGAAATGACAGGTGGAATCTGATGTCCATCACTGTTTATTTTATGCAAGGGTCCAGGATTTTAACAATGCATGAGATTCATAATAATCTAAGAACAATGCTTTGTGTTTGTATAGTACTGAGAACTTCCCTCCAGGGGCATTCACCTCTATGGTGGCAATTAATTCCCGTAACAACATTGAGGTGAGCGAGTCAGTGTTCTCCCCGTTTTCCAGTTGAAGAAATTTCACTGAGAGGCTGAAGAGCTTGCCTGTCATCAGTTCGCACAGTTAGCGTTTTGACTCTGAACCTCATGTTCATTCGGTTAGCAGAAAGGAGCTGCCTTTTCCCTCGCTCAGGAAAGTTCATTATTCACCGTGTTTCTAATATTAGTTCTTGAACTTATTTTTGCCATATATACATATCACCTTTTGTGTTAATCACTTGATTTTTTTTGAGTCCACTTAAACTTTTCTCAAGTCAATTTATTTGAACAGAAATGATATATCAAATCCTAAGAAGAAACCATAAATGGAAGGTAATTAATAAAGAAATACAATGACAATAAAACAACGTATTAAATCCTGTCTAGACAGAAGACTTTGAACCTGAGTACCGCTCATTGTCTTTATTGAGACGGGAAAAGAGCCAACGTATCAGAAAGGGGCGGAGGAACCATGAGCACTAAACAGAGACTTTCTCCGTGCTGTAGTCAGGGCCGAGAAAGAACAGAAAAGGGGAAATGTTCTTTGTGATTTGCTGTCATTTAATGCATCTACAAACGACTTAAAAATTATCTCGTGTGCCACCAGTGGTCTGCCTCGCGTTCTGTGAAACACTACGTTAGCGTGTCTGGCAGGCAGAGCAGCCATTAAACCAGTACAATCACGCCTAAAGGGTTTACGTTTGACGGAAAAGAAATACAATGGGTGGCATTTTCAGGCGGCATCCAGGAAAATCAAAGGTCTTGCCTGAGACTTGCTAAAAAGAGAGAGAGGGAGTTTGAAAAAAGCACATTCCATAAACACAGCCAGTTTATCACCAAGACTGGGATGGGGAAGGTGCTGGTGTACCTAGAATTGACCACTAAGTACGTTCTCAGAGTCTGTTGGAGTGGAAAGTGAGGTCGAGGTCAAGTTGACCTGTGGTGGATGCAAGCAAGCGAGGGGGCCTTTAGGAAAAGTGGGAACAAGACAAAAAGGCCGGAAGGCCACAGAAGATTTGTGTCTGTGATGAGGGAGGAACTACTGAAGCTTGAAGTGAAGCTACACCATGTAAAAATAAAAGGAAAAAATGCACAAATTCAGCTATTAGACAACTTGAAACATGCTGCAAATGTTGTACTTGACATTACAAATGTCTTACCATCATCCATTGCTCTTCTTAGAACCTCCCTCTCCCCCCAAATCTGGAACTCTATCCCCCCACCCCCCTTAAAAGTAATGAGATTTCCTGAGGCTCCTCTCTGGAGAAGAGGAATGGACACAATGGCTTTTGCTAAACTGAAACAGTGAGACTTGATTTTTTTTCTTTAAAAAAACAAACACACAGTGACGGGCTGACCTGGCTGTGCTGCTTGGTTTTCCTACATGTTGGACTCTCTCTCTTTTTAAAGTTCGTTTGCCAGGGACCTGCCTCTGGAGAGTCCTGGAGGAAAAGATCTCACAGTCGAAAGTCAGGGATCCATTCCTCAGAAACTCCTTTGGGGTGTGTGTGGATGAGGTCCAACCTCCATGCTCGGGGCCGACTGCCAGCTGCTCAGGCTCTGTGTGGTGCAAACAGACGGAGTGAGAAGGAGAGAGACCGCGGGACCAGCCCCCTCGCCCCGGGCTTCCTTTTTCCACGGGGATTACTCTGATTACACAAGTGCCGACGCAGACGAGCGGAACTGCATCCTTTGGAGCCTAAGCACTTTGGAGAAACAGATTGTGTTTGGAAACGTATTTTATTCTACACGTGGCACATGCAAAAAATACTAAATGATACAGATGCAACGGAATGCCGTGTGAGCATTTCTGAATCTCACTCTCCTTAAGGGTTAGTAGAACTGTTAGCATTTGGCATGCCTCTTCCAGGCACTTTTTCCTCTGCATTTAAATCCATAAATATGCATTTAGAAATTCATCTCGTGGGTGTATTTACATAAGTGGGATCGTGCTATATCTGTGTGTCTTTGTGTGTAACTTATTCATTTATCTAATAAATGTTTACATGCCAGGTGCTGCTCTAGATGCCGCTAAGATAACACCACCCAGCACTTACATAGTGAGCACCATGTGCCGGGCACTGTGCTTACAGAGTTGAATCTTCACAGCCCTGTGAGATAGGTACTGTTTATCCCCATTGTATAAATGAGAGAACCAAGGCGCAGGTTGACTAAAAGGGCGCACAGCTACTTAGAGGCAGAATCCGGATTTAACCCCAACAGTCTAGCTTCAAAGTAAGCACCCTGAAGTGTTGTGTTCTATTACTGTGGGCAATGACAGAAATGAAAATGTTCCCGGAGTTTTCATTCCAGTAGGAGGAAACAGAGCATAAAAATATATATGATTATATATAAATATATATGATTACACATAAGTTATATAGGAGCATGTATTATATAATTCTATATAATATATAATTATATATTACATATAAAATATAAATGCATATAATTTATAAATTTGCAATAAATATAAAATATGTGGCATGGTATATTAAATATATAAATAAATTTATATATATAATTTCTGAGGGAATGATGCTGGGAAGAAAAAGAAAGTTGGATAAGGGGACAAAGGGAAGGAGAGTGGGCTGTGGGTGCTATTTTAGCAAAGTTGGTCTGAGGTACCCTCTCTGCTAAGGTGACACGTGAGCGAGCATCTGGAGCAGAGATGGGAAAAAGCCACCTGGGTTTCAGGAGGAAGTAAATGCTAGGCAGAGGAACCAGCAAGTGTAAGGGAGCCTGTCTGCTGCTCAGTGAAGAGAGGGGGCTTCATTGTTGCTGAAGTGGAGGAGGGAGGGGGCAGTGCTGGGAAAGAGATCATGTGGGGCCTTCTCGAGTAAGGGAGAGATTCCCCTGTTGGAATTACAGTGTGTAATCCATCCTACAAGCAAACCACTGCGTGCGTAACCATTTTCCCACTGACGGACATTTAGATTGTTTCACGGTTTCCACTACTTCAAACACAGCTGCAGTGAACATCGCTGCATATCCTCGGCTCTTACCCTGGCTGCACGTTGGACTCATCTGGAAGGCCCTAACACCTACCAGTGCCCAGCCCTGTCAGCAGAGATTCTAAGGTAACTGGTCCAGGGTGAGGTCTGGGCACTGGTGTGTTTTAAAGCTCCTCAGGCGATCAGGGAAAAGAATGACTGTTTCCCGTGCCTGTCTGTGCACCCGTATCTCGGGCGGTTACTAAGAAGTAGACTTGCTGGGTGCGAGAGCACATGGAATTTTAAAGTGGAATGGATACATTCAAACTGGGGTCCCAAAGTCTGTCCCAATTTACTTGTCCACCAACAGTATCCAATTCTTGACGCTCTGGCGGACCTTGATATCATCCATCTTTTAAATTGTTTCAATCTGGCAGACAAAAGAAATACAGTATTTCATTGTTACTTTAGTTTGTGTTTCCCTGGTTACCAGTGAGGTTGAACGTCTTGCTGGTGTTCATTCTGATTTCTTTGTCCCTGTCCACCAGTTTATATTCTTTTCAAAGCGAAAATCTTTCCTGTTTTCGTGATGACTTAAGTGTGACTCGTCTGTACCTCAGTTTCTCTAAACCAACAAAGAAAAGGCCCTTCTGACCTTCTGGATATAGTCCCCATTTTTCAGCATGGAATCACAGAAATTCTCTGAAGACACATCTGTGCAAAATAATTTGCAGAGAGCCTTAATCCAGTCAATAACATAGGAAAAAAGATGAATTTGCTTTTGTGTTTTTGCAAAAAGGCCAACTTCTTGTCCACCTTGATCTATATGCTTACTTCCAGTCCTAATGCAGTTAAGTAAGGACTCACTCCAGTCCGTTTATAAGAAAGAAGCTTATCCAGTGCAGAATGGGCTAATATCTGCTAATTCTGTGCCTGCCCCTGGGAGACAGTGCGGGGACCCTTCACCTTGTTTAGAAGTCTAGTTCTTCCTTAATGGGAACCTTGACACAAGAAGACTCTTATTCCTAAGAATGACAAGCATTTTTAAGACACAGTGGGGGCATACCTGGTTCCTTAGATCCCTGCAAGACCCATAGAGATATAAGTTCGGTGGAGTTGCATTATATGGGATTAACTTACAGCAAATCAGCTATTCATGGTGCTCCAAAAGAAGAAAAGCAACTGTTTAAATGGAGCTGGAGACTCTGGCCCCACCTGGCTCAGTGCGCCCGGGCAGCGGTGGGTGTGTGAGCCCTGTTCCTTCCCTGTGAGCTCGGAGTGTGGTTCCAGGGAGGCTCCAGCCAAGGAACGCCACCTCTTCCAACAGTGCAGGAAACATTAGCAGAGTGATCAAGATTCGCTGCGTGAGACTCTAACAGGGTACCCTCCTGCGGATGCTTCCAAGATCAATTTGGATTTTACTCAAAGCTCACCTTGTGTCCTGACATTACAACCTAACCCCTGAGTAAGACGAAGCTCCACCAAATGTCATTGGTCATCTTTGTGGTAGACAACACTTGTCCCCCTTACACCCAAGCTTTGTCATGGTCAACTGGTTGTGCTGCTACAGAAGTTCTACTCCATTGCATTGAGCATTGGAGATGTGACCATGAGCCTGCCCACGAGGAAAGAAGGAAGAGGACACTCGGGAGGTGTGTAAGCTTTCTGGGGAGTAGAGGAAGCTTCTACCCAGCATCTTAGGGATGTAAAAATGTCCTGTTTTGTGGCATGTGCCTACACAGACAGGAATGTTCTCCATTAAACGCTAAGCCCTAGAACAGTGGTCCTGCAACTTTAGAATACTTAGAACTGTTTTTGGGGGTAGTGTGCTTGTGATAATGTATATTTCAGTGCCACTTGGGGGTCGTCATCGGGGCCCAGGAATCTGCATTTTCCCGAGCATCTCAGCCGAATCTGTCACAGGCAGCTCTGAGGCTTCGAGAAACACGACTGGCGTAACCTAACCTTGCATGAATGCTCAAGGCATTGGCAGAAAGTCAAACCTGAAGACATGCTGACTGTGGCTGGGGACTGGAATGATTAGGGTTGATACGTAGGTTTCTGCAGCATTTCCATGTCCCCCTCTGTGTGATTCGTTTCTCTACTTCCCCTTGCAGCCCCAGAGCAGGGAACTTCCTGACTTTGAGAGACTTCAAGTTTCTCTGGCTCCATCTGGAAAACTCAGGACATGAAGGTCTGATTTCCAAGAAGGACAGACAAACATTTTTAATGCACTGGCTGGCTTCTGTCAGCCCAGTGTTCTGTCAGAAAACAGTTGGGTATTGTAGTTCAATGATTCCCAGCTCTTATGGATCTGATATCACAAAACTGTCTTTTCTTTGCTCCACAAACACCATGTAGCTTACAGAGATATCCTGTAAAATTAGGATGAATGAGACCATTTTATGAGTTTGGGTAAAGACTATCCTGACCTCAGTCTATTCCAAGAAAATACGCTAGCTGGGATTTTGGTCATTTGGGGGAGAAGAGATTGGGTACAGTTTTCTTGATAAGGAAATAATTCTTAAGAAGGCAGGGACTTTGAGACTGGTTACAGTTTTGTTGATGTGGATAAAGAATGATTTTTTTTTTTTAAAGACAGGACTTCACCATCTTAAAAAAGGCAGTAGGTTACTTTGGACGGTTTTTTAAATGAAACTTTGGAGAGCTCATATATTCAAGGCTTTTTGTCTTATCTCTGGGCTTGGGTAGCTGTAAAGTCAGACTTTCCCAGACCCTGGGTGGAGGTCCTTGCTGCCTTTTCAGATTGTTACAAAAGAGCCTCGCTGTGGTTACATCTGCAGGCAGTAACTCGACTCCCCTCCTTGGCACGGAGTTAGATGTAACACATTAGGATGATGAGTTTGCTGATGTAATGAAAACTGACCACTCCAGTCCTTAATGGCTGGCAACAGTTTGTGCATTCTTCCTTTTGCATTTGGGAGAGAGGGGGTGTGCCAGGGTTTGGCAAAGACCGTTGTTCTGCTGACCACCTGTATCTGAATTCCTGGGTGGGCAAGGAGAGCTAGAAAATGAAGATTCTTGGGCCTCACTGCTGGCATAGCGAGTTGGAATCCATGGAAGTGGGGCTTGGATGTCAGTGTCTCCAGAAGCTCCCCAGGTAACTCTTAGGCAGCCCAAAGCTTGGGAATCTCTGCCTTGTAATTCCATATTGCCAATCAGTTTCTCCTGTGGCTGGGAAATTTTTATTTCAAAGGATGACTGAGAAATTGGCCTTCTGTTGGTCTAAATGGAAGATAGAATTGATTCCATTCTCTCTCTGCCGCCCTCCCCCTGGCCCACACACACGGTAAAGCCTTTGAATTTGAGTTTCTCCATGGATTCTAATTCTGGATGGCATTTTTGTGTTCTTTGGTAACATGGGGGGAAAGGAATTGATCCAAAAGGAAGCTGACCATACAGCTAGGGGAGTAATTCTACCCTCCCTCTATAGATAGGGAAACTGAGGCACAGAGAGTTTAATAACTTGCCAGGGAGGTCTGTGTGGCAGAGCCAGGATTTGAATCCTGATAAGACTGGGGCTGAAGCCCATGCCGTCGTCACCACTGTGAACTGCGTCTCAGGACGGAGAGGGCAGAGAGGGGACTCACTCTGACATTTTATAATTACTTACGAAACTTCCAACACAAGCACACACACACATCAGTGCTTTGTCTCCAGATAGAAATATTTATAGGAAGAGTGGAGACAGTCCCCACATATGAAGACTTCTGGGTCCTTTATAAAACTTCTTGGATGGTGTCTGATGGGCAAAATGACCTTTGAAAGCCAAGTTGTCTCCTGGAAACTGCCCAGTAGATCAACCCTAGGCTGCTGGTCTGGGTTTTGTGCGTTTTTGCCCCGACCATGTGTTCACGCAATGTGAATTGTTTGTCAGCGTCGAAAAGTCAGGAGATTGGAAATGAAGACCCGGCTTCCCAGTGTCTTTTGAAAAACGGGCCCCACGGAGTCTGTATTCTAAGTGGCAACAATGAGCTGGGGCAGAGTGGTGGCTGCCCCTTCCAACTGATTCACATAGCCCGCCCCAGTTTTCCCACAACCGGGCGGCTTCATTCATGGACGTTCCCTGCCTAACTCCGGGAGTCTTTTGGTTTTGTTACCCTCTACTCTGACCCATCTCATGCTGTTTTGTGGGTGGAAGCCTTGCCTTTCCACCTCCATATAAATCCACCCTGGAGGCAGCCACAGGGTTAGTGCCCTCTACTGGCCGTCCGTCTTGAGCCGACTAGAAGGCACGCGTTGGATTGGGGGCTGTGTGGTATTGTGGTTAGGAACACAGTTTCCAGAACCAGATATTCCAGGTTTAAACCCTGCCTTTACCACTACTTAGCTGTGAGACATCAGGAAAACCTTTGATTTCTTCACTTCTCTGAGCCTCGATTTCTTCATCTGTGAAACGAGGATGCTAATACCTTAGAGAGCTGCTGTGAGGAGCTGGTGAGGAGTAATTCACGTAAAAGGCTCTGAGCAGCGCCTGGTGTATGGTAAGTTCTATGTCAGGGTCAGCCGCTGTTATTATAACCCACTTAGGTCAAACACTGGTCTAGGCAGTATATATTTCCAGAAGTCCCTAGGAGCTGGGCCAAACCTTGGCCCGCTCCCCTGGAACACCATCCTTCGAGTCTGGCTCATGCATTCAGAGCCTTGGACTCTGTTTAGTGGCATCTTAAATTCTCAGGTCCACTCCCAGCCATGAGGATAACAATAGTCATGATAGGATTAATAAATGGTTTTGCATTTTTTTTGTGCACCAGCTAAGGAACAGACACCACGCTATCCACATATTGCGGGTCATCTAATTCACCTTCCCAATAGCTTTATTAAGTGGGTACAGCTATAGTTCCCACTATGCAGAGGGAGCAGCTGAGGTTGAGGGACATTAAGCAGATGGCGAAAGGTCTCACAGTGAGTAAGTTGTAGGGGGGGAACGTGCACGCTGGAAATCTGGTGCCAAACCTGCGCCACTAACCCCACGTCTATAGCCGCAGGCTCTCTCACACACACAGCACATTATGCCTCCTTAAAGAACAAAGTCGGGTGTGTTCACATGTCTTCTCCAACTGTCCTGTCCTTTATAGGGCAACATCGTCAATTTGCCATCTTGCAGGCAAGAGGCCTTGAGATTTCTTTGATGTTTTAGTGTCCTTTTATCCCTTCTGCAGCGCAAGCCCTCTATTCCTTCCTTTGTGACACTTCCTGTTTTGACACCTCCCCCTCCATCCAGTTGCCCCTGACTGCTCCCAGGTCTGGCTTGTCCCATAGGAAGTTGACCTATTGTGACAACCACTATGCTCTTGGTCACCAAGGTTGGGTTGGCTGACCTGCCGGCTAAAGGGGTCCCCTTCCTCCCTCACTCATCCATTGGCCCCTTTCTAAAATCAAGCCATACGGGCTGGCCTCCTCAGCTTGTGGGAAATGGTATAGGAATAACCGTGCTGCCCGGGCAGAAAAACTAAGACCTTCTCAGAGTTCTTATCTGCCTTCCTAGGAGTCATACAGGGCGGCAGAGAGGGATCTGGGCTTCTCACTTCAAAGGTTTGGTTGTTCACCTCGTGACCTTACCTTCTCTCAAACCTCTCATGGAAAATGTCATTGATTCCAGCAAGGGGGGGCCCTTCTCAGCTGGTCAGACAAGTCAGAATAAATTTGACCAAATCCAGAGAGAAACATCAACAGCATCCATCTCCTTAGGAGGTGAGAGCTCATTGGCGATACCAAAAATATGTGGTGACCCCTCTACCCTTTAAGAACAGGCTAGTTGAGGGCAAAACCATGTAGGACATCATTTAGCAGATCAGGTGGTGAGGCCGAACAGGTAATAATCCCAAATATCCCGTTTCCTCTCCCACAGTTCCTGCTTTCTTACAGTCAGGTAGCACTGTGATTTGTTTTAGCCAGTAAATTGTGAGCCTGAGTGACATACGTCACTCTAGGACTGAGCCAGTGAGAACCCATATGTGACTCTTGGGTCTTCTCTCCCCTGTCTTAGCCGGAGGAGGCCTCATATTCTAGGTCAGAGGTTGGAAAACCAGGGTCCACAGGCCAGCAACCTGTTTTTATAAATAAAGTTTTACTGAACACAGCCATACCATTCCTTCACATATCGTAAGTCGCTGCTTTTTTGCTAAAACGGTAGAGTTTTGCGACTGAAATGTAGTTGCGACTGAAATGATGATAGAGACCATATGGCCCTCAAGGCCTAAAAGTTTTACTCTCCGGCCCTTTTTAGGAAAAGTCTGTTGACCCCTTTTCTAAATAGAGCAGCTGCAATAGGCTGGAGCTTCGGACAGCATGGGACCCTGACTGGCTGTGCGCAGGAGAGACCCTTCCCTGACCTCCATGGCCCGTGTACTCGCAGCGAAGCAAAAACGAAAGCACTTCGGTTTGGGATTGTCTGCTACCAGAGAATGACCCAGCCTACCCTAACAGATTCCCATGGGCATTTGAGAAAAGCCATTTGACGTTGGGAGGGATTCAAAAAAAGCCTACTTACTTCCTTATGAATTGAACTGCACAAGAAATACCGATGATGAGAAGGCCAATAATGATGGAGGCGATGGCCACCCACTTGGCATTCCTCCCAAGCCGCCTGGATCCATCAATGTCTCCATTGTTGTAGCTGTTCAGAGACTGGGAGACACAAGGGAAGAGTGAGTGATGACAGACAATCTACAAGGAAAGACATGTGCTTCTCAGGCTGATTGGAGCAGGCAACACCTCCTCCAGGAAGCCTTCCTGGAACTCCCAGGCTGTGTTAACTTCCTTTTCTGTATTTCCTGATTACTTCCCTTTTAGTATTTACCATAGCATATTAAAATGATTGATTTCACCTCTCCCGTTAGAGTGTAA
This sequence comes from Mormoops blainvillei, assembly GCA_004026545.1. NCBI lineage: Eukaryota > Metazoa > Chordata > Mammalia > Chiroptera > Mormoopidae > Mormoops > Mormoops blainvillei. The sequence continues at coordinate 121,406 of PVJD01004927.1, forward strand.
GTGCTATGTAGGCGGGGACCCTGGTCTTGTTCAACATAGCATACCAGTGCCCAGAGCAATATTTGTCATGGACAAAATGCTTGATAAATATTTGTGTAGTGAAAGGATAAACAGGCATACTGTGTCATCCACTAGAACAGGGGTTTGTAAACTGTGACCCATGGGCCACATTCTGCCTACTGTTTTACACATAAAGTTTTATTGGCACACAGCCACACTTCTTTAGGCAAGGCCTAAAATACTTATTTGGTCCATGATGGAAAAAGTTTTCCTATTCCCGCACTAGAAGGTAGATCCATGAGGTCAGAGACTTTGGCTGAACTGTTCGACTCTGTGCCCAAGCCAAGCTGTCATTCACCTGGTACCTACTCATATGGCTTTTCCGGATATTAAAATGTCAAGGTATTCTGTACTGCCTGGTATATAGCAACCCCCCTCCCGCAATGTCCCAGCCATCCTGGCCTCTCCTCTGAATTCCTCCAGACCTCTCTGTGATCCAGCAACTTCAGGGTAACCACTGGGCCCAGCAGAGCATCCTTTCTGATTCTGAGCCTCAGCCAAAAGTGTAAATATTTTAAATATTGCCCTTGTTGCAAGTACTTTGAACAGTGTCTGGTACACTGTAGGAGCTCAAGAAATGCGGGCTGAATGAATATGTCTGTTTCCCTCTGGAATGTGAGTTTGTTTAAGGCATCCCAGGGTCCCCCCGGAATCGAGTCCAGTGCCAGGCAAAGGGGGGATGCTCAGAGAATGCTTGCTGCTGAGCCGAAGGCCAGATGCCATTTTTCTCTCTTGCGATAACCCCCACTGCTGAGAATGCCCCCGAAGCCGGGCTGCAGCCCAAAGACTGGTCTTACGCATTTAGGAGTTATGGGCGGAGGGACTCAACTCCATCAGTGCCGGGCCTTATAGATTTCAGTGGGAACCTGTAGTCTTCATCCCGAAATCACAGCACTTGAGTAATGATCCCTCCTCTTCCTGGACTGTTAAGTGGGGGCTAGGTGTATGCAGTCAATTACAAGCCAGAGAAACACCCACTATACCACACAGCTTTCTGCTTCCAGAACCCTCCATTAATTCTTGGATCCAGGCCACCTTTGTTAGCAACAGGCCAGGGGACTGGGCAATGGAGAGGATTTGCTTTCAGCCCTCTTGTGGGCATGGGCGAGTCAGAACAAGCAGCGATGTGAGAGACTTGCCAGCACGGCGAGTCTCCGTTTTTGAGTGCTGAATTCTGGGCTCCTCAGCCCTGGGTGCTCATCACAGACCCCCAGTTGTTGTCATTGTCATTGTTGTTGTAATTTTCGTACAGAGAGCTAGGCCCTATCCCAGAAAGATTCTGATTTAACTGGTATGGGGACCAGAAATCATTTGTTTTTTTAAAATTGTGGCGAAATACACATAACATAAAATGTACTATTTTAACTCTTTTTGAGGGTACAATTCAGTGCCATTAAGTACATTCACGTAGTGGTGCAACCGTCACCATCATCCATCATCTCAAACTAAAACTCTGTACCCACTGAACTCTAGCTCCCCAGCCTGCCCTCCCCCAGTGCCTGGTTCTCACCACTCGCCTTCCATCTCTGTAAAACCGGTGGCTCTAGGTCCCTCAGGTAAGTGGTGTCATGCGGTGTTTGTCTTTTGTGTCTGGCTGATTTCATTTAGCATCATGTCCTCAAGGTTCATCCACGCTGTAGTGAGTGTCAGAGTTTCCTTCCTTTTGAAGGTTGAACAGGACTTCACGGGGTGCACAGAGCACCCATTGTTGATCCACTCGAGGACACTTGGGTTGCCACAGCATTTATTTATTTATTTATTTAAAGTGTCTCGGCATTGAAAGCCTTTGGCAACAATCCTTAACGTCCTGCAAGGTCACTGTGCTCACCGCCTTAAGATGTATCCCAAGAAGCGTGTAACACAGCATGGGCTCAGAACTCAGAGCGATCTGAGTGTGAACCCTATGTCTTAGTAGCTGTGAGAATTAGAGCAAAGTACCAAGTTTTCTAAGCCTCAGTGTCCTCATCTGTAAATTTGGGACAATAGTAATAGCACCTTCTTCACGTTGGGGTGGGGGGGCAATGAATGAATGCGTGCATAGCAGTCGGCGATGGCCCAGCACATAGCGTATGCTCGATGAATGTTAGCTTTTATTGTGAATTGTCACGACCTTGTCTTGTTCTTCCTCAAAAACTTGAGATCCTTGGGGTGCAGTAGAATCATCTGGGCTGCTTATAAGAATGACAGGTGATCAGCCTCTGCTTCTTGTGGAGCAAAATCTTTGGGGACCCACGTTTGAGTCCCCTTTGGTTTAGTGGCTTCACAATCAAAGTTGGTGCGTAGAACCTCAGCACCCCAATGTCTGAGCTCATTATCCAGTTTAAAATTACGTAGATTCAGACCCTCCTAAACTGATCACTGTTCTGTTGTGCCTCCTTGGAAAACCCAGTTGTGAGATGAGTCGTGGCAATGTACTTAGGTTGCTCTAAACAGAGAAAAATTAGTGAACCTCCCTCCGTCTCCAAACGTCGTCAACTCCTGGCTGTTTGGGTATAAAACAAGTTTCACATTCTCAGCAGCAGGGACTACAGAAGTGGGAAGAACGGCCAGTCCGTGCCGTATCTACATGTGTGCTGTGCCCGTGAGCACAGGTTAGAGGCAGGGGTCCCTGAGCCGCTTGAGTTGTTTGCTACGGGTCAGCTGCTGACCTGGCCAAGGGGGACTTGGGCGTGATGCAAGTCATGGGGTCGTGTCCTGTTCGGCCTTCATCACCTGATACCAGTTTGGCATCTTGTATGTGACCCTCCTCTCTGCAAACCACCATCTCTCTGGGGCTCATAAGGGAGATGTTGAGTCATTCCAGGGATGGGACCATGTTTGGCTTGACAAACAGAAGAAAAATCCCCGTCAGTATCAGCTGTGGACTGTTCTATCCCCATGAGCCTCACGAGTTCATTTCCTCCTGTGGTTCTTGGAGAAGGGGCTGCCCATGGGTAAGGCTACTCGTGGCATCTGCATTCTCAAGGGGAGACCCAGAGTAACCCCATAAATTTTCATCACTTGTACATGAATGTTAATAGCAGCATTATTTATAATGGCAACAAAAAAAAGGAACCTAAGTTTCCATCAACAAATGAATGAAAAAGCAAAATGTGCTCTATCCATACAATGGTATGTTACTCAGTCTTAAAAAAGATAGAAGTACTGATACAGGCTACAACATGGATGCACCTGGAAAACATTATGCTAAGTGAAAGAAGTGAAGCATGAAAGATCACATAATATGTTATTCCAGGTACATGAAATGTTGAGAATAGGTAAATTCATAGATACAGAAAGTAGATTAGTGGTTGCTGGGAGGGTGGGGGCATGGGGAGTGACTGCTAACGAGTATGAGATTTCTTTTGGGGTGATAAAAGTTTATCAGAATTAAATAGCAGTGACAATAGTACAATCTTGTGAATATACTAAAAATTACTAAGTTGTACCCTGTTCTGGGGTTTTGTTTTTGTTTTTTTTCGTGAAGCAAGACCCAGAGGCAGAGCTTTTGCATGTTGAGGGCCCCAGGGGACCATTGGTGGAGCCCAGAGAAGTCGGTGGGGTCTGACAACAGGTGGTGGCTGGGCTTAGAAGAAGCCTGGGTTACCCCAGTGCCCACTGGACACAGCGGCCAGGCCCTGCAGGTGTTAACAGTTAGCAGGTTAGACTTTTGTGTGAGCATGAGAGAAATACCTCCTAGAAACATAGAAAGGAATTTAATTTTGCGAGGAGTTGACTTAGCAGGGAGGGATGAGAATGAGTGAAACCTGGGCTGTTGTTTTTACTATAAGCCCCATGTAAACTCACAGGTCATTAGTGCCTGGGGAAACGGGGACCCAGATAAAAGGAGATCCTGTTTCTTCAGTGACCACATTAGAGCTGAGTGCTGTTGTAGTGTGGAATGAGAGTTGCAGTAAAAGTAAGCCAAAAATTTGTGCTAAATGTGGTAGCAGGTTGGCTTGATAACCAGGGCAAAAGTTATGGTCTCTTAAGAGCTCTTGTGTGACCTGCTGGGTGACAGCCGAGCTTTCTGTTTTGTGGCCTGTTCTGGGATTCCTTCCTGGGGCAGTTATGTCCATTAAGTAGATGACATAGATGTCATAGCGTATGTCCCTGGAACACACCAAGCTTATTCCACCCCAGGGCCTTTGCATATCCTGGCTCGGACCAGGTCTTCCTGCGGCTGGCTTGTTCTCATCCTTCATCTTTTACCAATCACAGTTTTAAAAGTAGAACCT